>JAJPUD010000565.1:417385-432646 GCA_023553655.1 Myrmecobius fasciatus | reverse complement strand
TATGCAAGAAAAATCCTATCTACAAAAAAAAAAAAAAAAAAAAAGAATCAGAGAAAGGCAACACAATGCAAGCAAATGTCAATAGACATCATGAAAACGTTATGTTGCGGTCCATATTTCATATCCCTCTCTCTGGGTGTATATGGTTTTCTTCAGTGAACAATTGGAACTGGTTTGAGACAATTCTTTGTTGCAGAGTCATGTCCATCAGAATTGATCATGCATGATGTTTTTCAATATCAATTGTCTTAATGTGTCACTTCTTCAAAAGTCTGCACGCTATGAACTGTTTCCCCAGTGTACAAATGTCCTCTTACCTCTCTATTCTAGTGCATGCCAAGGATACTGCTTACCTCATACATCCTAGCCTCTTTGACACTGGAGCCCAGTTCTTCCACACTGATATGGATGTGCTGTTGAGTCTCAAGCTGCAGCTCCACACTAGGTAGGTCATTGCCCCATTCAGCTCGCTCCAATTTCATCTGGAAAAGCAAACATGACACCAACTCTAACTTCAAGAGACTAGAAGAAACTTCTGCCTCCTTCCTCAGAGGTTCAGAACAGGCATGTACTATCAAATATGGCTACGGTGTAAACCATTTAGCCCCAATGTATGCTTTCTTGTTAAGAAGGAAGATAGTTCTTAGAGGTGCGGATGGGATGTGACCTTTATAATAAAAAGAACATCAATGAAACATTCATTAAATAAGGGTTTTGTGGTTTGTTTGTTTTTAAAGAAAAGAACACAGGCAGCTAAGTGGTACAGTGGATAGAGCACCAGCCCTGAAGTCAGGAGACCTGAGTTCAAATCTGGTCTTAGACACTTAACATTCCCTAGCTGTGTGACCCTGGGCAAGTCACTTAACCTCAATTGTCTCGGGGAAAAAAAAAAAGAAAAGAAAAAGAAAAGAACAGAGAGGTCAGTTAATATTCACCTAAGAATAAGAATGCTGATAAGTGCATGGAGACACTCAGGACATTTTAGACCATACAATTGTACTCCTTGCCTCTAGTTAGAATGGTTCCTAATGTGGAAACCTAATTCTTAAACTTGCCTATTTTGTTGTGGTTACATGAGAACTAGATTATGATTGTAGAGCCTAGGAAGTGGCTCTCACTTAGCTTATGCAACTCAGCATTTTGGTCTGGACATTTCTTTTTATTAGATCCTGACACACAATCCATAACTCCACTGCAGACGTATAAAAATAACATTTATAATGATCCCACCTCCCTCAGAATATCAGGGAGCCAACTGAAATAAAGCAATCTTTGAAAGAACTGCTTGTCTTTGGAGATTCTGATCCATTTGTATGTGAAATATCCTCTCCTGGGAGTGGGAATGCTCAGCAAAAACACAGTAGCAGGATCAGAGAGACAACATCAAAAAATCCAAATTATGGTCTTAAACCCATTATTGAAACTCATGGGGGGGCGGAGCCAAGATGGGAGCGGAGCCAAGATGGGGGCAGAGCCAAGATGGGGGCGGAGCCAGGATGGGGGCAGAGCCAAGATGGGGGCAGAGCCAAGATGGGGGCAGAGCCAAAATGGCGGAGTGAAAAGGTGACTTTCTGCCTCTCCTCCGATCTTCTCTCAAATCAACAATAAAATAAGCCTCTGAACTGATCTTCAAGTCAACAAACCCAGAAATATTTGGGCACGGCTCTCTGGAGAACTTCATATCAGGTTAGTCGGACTCGGACAGAGAGAGAAATAGACGACCCCTGTGCAGGCCGGAAGTGAGGGTGGGACTCAGCTCGGCTCACCGTGGAAGAAATTCCAAACTCCAAACTCCAAATTCCAAACACCTGGAGTTTATCTGAGGCACTCGGGACACTCTGCCCTGATTGGGGGCAGGTGTTCTGGCAGACTTGCCTTGTTTAAGGAGTAATTCGGACTTAGTACTAGCCCCCACCGGCCCAGCACCTTAAGTCAACTCGCCGAAGTGCCCCAGGGCAAAGCGTCTTCAGGTTTTTTTTTCCCCTACCTTAAAGAGATATCCACTCTGTATAAAAAAAAATGATGAAGAAGCAAAAGAGAGCTCTCACCATAGACAGCTTTTATCAAGGCAAAGAAACGACCTCAGATACAGAGGTTTCTTTAGACAAAAATCCAGAAAAAAACAGCAAGGACCATCACTGGTCCCCGTTTAAAAAGGCCTTTCTGGAAGACTGCATAAAGAACCTTAAAAAAGAGCTGGAGGATAAATGGGAAAATAAACTGAAATCAGTGCAAGAAGGATACAGTATATTGCAAGAAGGATATGATGCTCTGCAAAAGAGATATGAAAAAGACACCAATTTATTAAAAAATAAAATTAGTGAAGTGGAAAAAGAGTGCAGTGAACAAATTGGCCAGTTACAAAAGGAACTTAAAAAGGTAACTGAAGAAAACAACACTTTAAAAATAAGAATTGAACAAATGCAAGTGAATGACTCACTAAGACTTGAAGAATCAGTCAAACAAAAACAAAAAAATGAAAAATTAGAAGAAAATATGAAATATCTCCTAGGAAAAACAACTGACTTAGAAAATAGATCTAGGAGAGACAATCTAAGGATTATTGGACTTCTTGAAAGCCATGATCAAAAAAAGAATCTAAACACTATCTTCCAGGAAATCCTGAAAGAAAACTGCCCTGAGATTGTAGAATCAAAGGGCAAAATCACCATTGAAAGAATTCACCGATCGCCTCCTGAAAGAGACCCCAAAATTAAAACCCCAAGGAATATCGTGGCTAAATTTCAGGACTATAGCACCAAGGAACAGATTCTGCTAGCAGCTAGAAAGAAACAATTCAAATACCGAGGATCAATAATTAGAATCTGTCAGGATCTGTCAGCTTCCACACTGAAGGATCGAAGGGCTTGGAACCAGATATTCCGAAGGGCAAAGGAACTTGGATTACAGCCAAGAATAACCTATCCAGCTAGAATGAGCATTATCCTCCAGGGAAGAAGATGGTCATTCAATGATATAGGTGAATTTCACCTATTTCTAATGAAAAGACCGGATCTGAACAAAAAATTCGACACCCAAACACAGAACTCAAGAGATGCATAAAAAGGTAAAAAGGAAAGGACTCTTGAGAACTTTATTTTTACTAGGGGGATACTCAAAATTTGGGGGTATGATTAACTAAATATTACTTTGATAATATGAAAAAGAGAACTAGAGGGGAAAAGGTTGTCATACTGGGGAAAAGAGGGAAAAAGTGGTAAAATAAGATTTTAAAAAAAAAGGAGGTAAAAACAAGGTAAAATCACTTGAAGAGGCAAAGAAAACCTAATATAATTGAGAGAAAGAGGGGAGGGAGACGAGCACTGTGTAAATCTTACTGTCATCAGGTTGGGCTCTAAAAGTGTATATCAGACATTTGATTTCACATAGAAACTTGTCTGTTGCTAGAGGGAAGTGGGAGGGAAAGGAGGAAAAGTAAGGGACAAACTAATTACTGATCAGGGGAAAGGAGTAAAAACAGGGGGAGGGGATCTAAAGGGTGGAGTATTGTTTGGGGGAGGGGGTCATCAAAAGCAAAGTACTGAGGTGGGGAGAAGGGAGAAAGGGGAAAGGAAAGGGGAAAACATAACTTGGGTAAATAAGATGGCAGGAAATAAAGAATTAGTTATTCTATCTGTGAATGTGAATGGGATGAACTCTCCCATAAAGCGGAAGCGGATATCAGACTTTCAACATTATTAACATGTAGTGGACGTCCTGCCATCTAGGGGAGGGGAGGGAAGTGGGGGTAAAATTTGTATTGGAAAGCTTTGTAAAGATCAAGGTTGGGGAACTACCCATACATATGTTATACAAATAAAAAGCTTAAAATAAAAAAAAAATTAAAAAAAATTTAAAAAAAAAAACTATACTTAAGAAAACAAAACAAAACAAAAAAAAAAACTCATGAACCACTCTCAACTCTCAAAGAAAAAAAAAATCTTCTTAGGAAGAAGTTAATTAACTCAGGCACTACACCTTCTTCCAAAGGTATCCATTTGGCCCATAGTTATTCAAAGGGAGCAAACTAAAAAGGCCTGGGAAACAGCTATGAGCAAGTCCTCTATTCCTCAAGGATTGACTTAGAAAAGCTAGAAAGGGGAAAGAAAGAAGGTATTTATGATTTCCAGCAGTAAAGAAGCATCAGAATGCCCACAACAGAGCCCCAGCTTGGATGATCTCAGAAGAATTGCTGTATCTGTCACATACACCTACCTGCATCTCTTCTACCCAGGAGAGCAGTTCATAAACAAATCGAAGATTCCCTTCATCTTCAGACGAAGAGATAGACACCAGTTCAGCACGAGTCATGGGCTTTCGGAACCAAGAGGTAGAAGGAGGATGTGTGCCCTTAGTTAAAGGGTCTGTCTTCAGGTGTGTAGTGGTTAAAGTAGAGGGCTGAACAAACTCAAGTGTATTAAAATGTCCTTTCCGGTAAAGATTTGTGCACTCTAGCCTCAAGGTGACCAGCTCATCCTGGAGACGCATAATCCTAGAGTAAAAGAAGAACAACAAGTGAATGAAGAATTTAATGGTCAATTCTGTAAAAAAACTGAACTTTTCAATACAACCCTGCTTTTTTTTGGTAATCTTTGCCCTATTCTTTTTCCCTCCCTCCCTCCCTTCCTCCCTTCTTCCCTTCCTCCCTTCCTTCCTCCTTTCCTTCCTTCCTTCCTTCCTCATTTATTGCTTTTTATTTGTATAACATATGTATGGGTAGTTCCCCAGCATTTATCTTTACAAAGCTTTCCATTACAAATTTTAGCCCCAGTCCCCTCCCCTCCCCTAGATGGCAGGAATTCCACTACATGTTAATAATATTGAAATACTTGACAAGTTGTGCAAGAAAAATCCTATCTACAAGAAGAAAAAAGAGAAAATCAGAGAAAGGAAACACAATGCAAGCAAACCTCAATAGAGAGCATGAAAAGGTTATGTTGTGGTCCATATTTCATATCCCTCTCTCTGGGTGTGTATGGTTTTCTTCAGTGAACAATTGGAACTGGTTTGAGACAATTCTTTGTTGCAGAGAGCCATGTCCATCAGAATTGATCATCATGTAATATTGTTGTTGCCATGTATAATGATCTCCTGGTTCTGCTCGTTTCACCCAGCATCAGTTCATGCAAGTCTCTCCAGGCCTCTCTGAAATCATCCTGCTGGTCGTTTCTTACAGAACAATAATATTCCATAACATTCATATACCATAATTTATTCAGCCACTCTCCAATTGATGGGCATCCATTCAGTTTCCAGTTTCTAGCCACTACAAAAATGCCCTATTCATCTTACTGGGATATTATGAGAATGAAAAGATCATTTGTTAAGTCATTTTTCAGTTGTACCCATTTGGGATTTTCTTGGGATAGGATACTGAAATGGTTTGCCATTTCCTTCTCCAGCTCATTTTACAGAAGTGGAACTGGGACAAACAGGGTTAAGTGAGTTGCCCATGGTTACATAGCTAGTAAGGCTGAATCTGGAGGCTGGATTGGAACCTAAGAAAATGAGTCTTTCTGACTCCAGCCCCAGCACTCTGTCTATGCACCACCTAGAAGTCAACAATCAATTAAATGGTAAACTCCTAGGTGCTAAGAATTTTGCATTTCTATAGTCTAACAAAAGCTTTACTGCAGGCATTTAATAAATTTTTATAGAATTTTGAATTGTGTTCACTGTAAAAATGAAAGTGTTTTGGAAAAGAATTATAAGGTAGTGATATTAATAATCTTTATTTAGTTCAGAATTGATCTGACAGCAAACCAAAAACATGCTAAAAGGAAATCAAGTTAACACTGACTTCTCTATGGAGATACCAGAGTTCAATGAGTGATCTCAAGCAAGGCCTTTTTCCTTGTGTCTCAGGTTTTCCCAGGAGTAAAAAGAGAGGGTTGGACTAAATGAAATCTAATATCCCTTCAAATTCTAAATTTTGGAATACTTCAACAGTAAATCACTGTATAGACCCTTGGTTTCATGAAATGAGCAGGTCCTTGCTCACTCAGGTCCCCCACCTTCATGCCCATCATGTATCTCTGCTTTACACACATAGATATACACACTTGTGTGAATGTAAGTGCAAATATGCATGCATGCACATATACATAAATATGTACATATTTATTATTGCTACTTAATGGATTTTTAATAAGAAAAAAATCATTTTAACCTCACTTTAAAACTGAAAGGAGAAACTCAAAGGTTTGTCTCATTTGAGGATTCCTAGGTAGCATAAAACAAAAAAGAGCCAAACTCTGTCACTCGGTTTGCTAGTAAGTAAGACTAAGAAAATAAATGAAGAATAACACTGTAAGATGTTTTGACATACACACACACCCTACCAGGTTCTGGCATGGGCCTTTTTATCTCTCTTCTCAATCTTCTTTTTCTTAGGGATCTCAACAGATTCATGGATTCAACTATTATCTCCATGCATTTAATTCCAAGAGCCACATATCTACCTTGACAAAATAATAATCTGAGAGGACAAGTCTAAGCATATTCTTTGCTCTTTGCCTCATATTATTTAAACTCATGACAATCTGGTTCTAATCTACCTTTCCAATCCACCTACTGTTCCTATCCATGGCTTTCTATCTCTCTCTCTGTGCCTTTGCCCAGACTGTACCCAATGCCATGACTGCTCTCATTTCCCACCTTTGCTTTATGAAATTCCAGGCTTCCTTTTCAAGCCTAGTTCAACTGCCATCTCCCTGACTTTCCCAGGTATCAGTGCTCCTCTCTCTGTCAATTATTCTTTATCTATTTTATATCTTGTTTATTTATCTGCATTCAAGTTGATTCTCTTCAGCTTCTTAAAGGAATTGTCTAATTTTTATATCTATAATGATAAAAGTTGGAGGGGATGTGAGAAAACTGAGACACTAATGCATTGTTGGTGGAGTTGTGAAATGATCCAACTACTCTGGAAAGCAATGTGGAACTATGTCCCAAAGGGTTATCAAACTGTACATAACCTTTCATCCAGCAGTGTCTTTACTGAATCTGTATCCCAAAGGGGACCCACATGTGCAAAAATGTTTCTAACAGCTCTTTTTGTAGTAGCATGAAATTAGAAATTGAGTGGATGCCCATCAGTTGGGGAATGGCTGAATAAGTTATGGTATTTTAATATAATGGAATATTATTATTCTATAAGAAATGATGAACAGGTGATTTCAGAAAAAGCCTGAAAAGGCTTACATGAACTCATGCTGAGTGAAGTAAGCAGAACCAGGACACTTATACAGTAATAGCAAGATTATGTGATGATCAACTGTGATGGACTTGGCTTTTTTCAACAGGGAGATGATTCAACATAATTCCAATAGACTTGTGATGGAAAGAACCATCTGAACCCAGAGAGAGAACTATGGAGACTGAATGTGGATCAAAAGATAGTATTTTCACCTTTTTGTTTGTTTGTTTGTTTGCTTGTCTTTTCTTTCTTGTGGTCTTTTTCCTTTTTTTCTGATTTTTCTTGCACAACATGACAAATATGGAAATATGTTTAAGAGGATTATGCATGTATAACCTATCAGATAACCTGTTGTCTTGGGGAGAAAGGAGGGAGAAAAAAATGTGGAACACAAAATCTTGCAAAAACGAATGTTGAAAATTATTTTTATGTGTATTTGGGGAAAAAATATTATTGAGAAAAAAATTTTCATTTTTATATTCCTAGGATCTAGCATATAGTAGGATCCCTAGTAATCATGCTTAGTTGAATTTTCATTCTCACCTAAAAGCCAACTCTTCTAGCTGGTAGTAATTTTCATCCCGAAGGATCTGGAGGTCCACCTGCAGTTGCCTGATGAGTCCTTCACATTCTTGAAGGTACATGATGACATCTGACTCATACTGCACTGGCTGACCTGATTCCAGGTGAGCAGCATCCTAAGGTAGAAAGGAAGAAGGAGTCATAACTGTCATTCTAGACCCCAGAATGACCCATTTTTTAACCTTAAAGAGACACCAGAGAAGACAGCAGAGGGAGGCAGGAATGGGATACTTGTCAAAAACTCACTGCCTGTAGTGTGTTCCTTGCTAGTGTCAGTTTTTCTTCACAGCTCAAAGCACCATTCTGGATTTTGTTGGCAATTTGTAGCAGCAATTCTAACCTAAAGCAAAATGTAAACATACTGACTTCAGCTCTATGATCCAGTACCAAGAAAGAAAATGTCAGATATCACTTTTGGGTATAAAACCAACCTTTCTACTGCTGGCCTCAGTAATTTCTCTCGCTCGAGCATCTCAATGATTAGCTTTCCCCATTCTTCCTCCACATCATTAGGATGATAGCCCTGAGGCAGCTTAATTCGACCAAATTCAATCCATACCTAGAAACAAATTCAGACAAGATTCTAAGAATAAGAACAATTCACATTTACATAAACATGTTAAGGTTTACAAATTATTTGCATATATTAACATATAGTCTTATTTATCTCCTGTAATTTAACATCCATTCTATCACAGGAAACCTGCCACAACACAATGAGGTAGGAACAAAAGTAAATATTATCCCCATTTTACAGAATAGAAAACTGAGGTCAGAGAATATTGGTTAAGTGACTTGACCAAGATCATTAAGCAAAAAATATCTGAGGTAGAATTTCAACCCTGATCATTAAGATCCTTAGGAGAATGCTTTATGCACTGACTTTCAGGTCCCATGTGACAACACAGGAAGACCTCTCTTATCTACATTTTGTACTGCTATCCATTAGGCTTCCCTGAGATAGTCCAATCACAGAAAAGACTAAGTTTTTTTCCTGCCTTAGTTCATTCATTCATTCTACAATTCTGGCTACTTTGAACAGATGATACTAAAAACCACACATGCAGTCAAGATTTCACCTTATTTCAGTCAGCTTTAAGAGGTAATTTTGAAATATACATTTCTTCTAAAAGCAAATAAATATAATTTATCAGAGCTAAAATTCTTTTCATATTCTTGTCTGCTGCTTTGTATCTCATTTTCTAAAGGGGGTATATGCTAAATAGCCTACTAGACTGGAAAAACTACTCAATTTGTGGTTTAGAAGTACTAGGTTCAAACACTTGTTTTTGCATCTTATCACTTATATAGTTTCTGGCAGATCACTTTATAAACCTTAGTATCCTCCTCTATAAAGAAGACAATGGAGTGCCATTTCCTTTTCCAGCTCAATTTACAGATTAGTAAAATGAAGGAAATAGCATTAAGCAACTTGCCCAGGACCCCATAGTTAGTGTTTAAAGCCAGATTTGAACATGGGTCTTCCTAATTCCGGGCCTAGTATCCTACACCACCTGGCTGCCATCTATACAGATATATCAGAATATATAGATATATCTATAAATTTCAGGACAGATGGTATCTCTTATTAGAATGTGTGTTTATTGAAGGTAGAGACTGTTTTCATGTTTTCTTTATATTTCCAGGGCTTGTTATATGCCTAATGTACAGTAAGTACTTAATAAATGACTACTCATTTATTGATTGATTAAAATTCCATTTGTTAGTTTTTGTAAAATAAAGTCACAGAGCTGAAATTGCCCCTCTTCAGAATTCTTTTTTCCCCCCTTTTTGCTGACCCATTTGGGGTTAAGTGACTTGCCCAGGGTCAAACAGCTAGGACTGTTAAGTGTCTGAGACCAGATTTGAACTCAGGTCCTCCTGACTTCGGGGCTGGTGCTCTATCCATGGATAGAGCACCAGCCCCGAAATCTAAAGAATGCTTTAGAACAATTCCAAACCAGGACTGCTTTCTTGAGGGCAGACAGTATTAGATAAATAAATATGTTGGAAAAAAGAAGATGGAAAAATCAGGCTAGAAAAGAAGCAATAGGAGCATAGTCATAGACATAAGTCAGCAGAGGTATAAGCTTTCTTACCTCTAATAATTTGTACAGTTCCTCAATTCTTCCTTTTTCTCTCTCCTTGGCAAGAATTTCAGTTTCTTTAAAGTGTATGTATTGGTTATAAAGTGCCTGAAATAGAACACAAAATACTTTCAGACTTAGTCTTTTACTTCAGCTTACCCAGGAGTCAGCAGTTATCCCACTTGGACTTCACTGACTGAGACTGCTTTGTAAAAATGCCACCTCTGCCCCAAGTGTTACCTTTAACTCAACAGGATTCTGGGGGAATGATTTATCTGACATCAGCATAGTGTGTTGTTTAATCCAGGGAATGAGGGAGTCTACACGATTCTGGTATTCTTGCCACCTGGAATCCACCTCCTATTGAAAGGGAACAACCACCAAGTGCCCATCAATGGAAGTACTCCAAAAATCCTTGAGAAAAAAATCTCTCAGTAACTCCCCCTTCTTCACCACCAGCTGTTTCTTCTCTGAATTCAGTGAATCCATAGTGGCCCCAATTGTTAATTTTCAAAGGTTCACAATTGGAACCTATAGTAGACCAAGGGCCCTTGACTGTGATTCAGCTGCCCCAGCCCATAAAACAGATGATCTTCCAACTTTAGATCCCACGATTACAAAAAGCCTATGGCATGTCTGAGCAAGTAGGCATTTGAAACAGAAACATCACAGTCTGAGTTCAAGCCAGAGTAAAAAAAAATCCCAGTGAAATGGGTGAGGGGAAATGGTCTAGGTTCTTAGTGTTGCCCAACAAGGACAGGACACTGCAACCCAAACTGTGCTTCCAACAATACCAATGGATGAGGCTAAAGATGATGGCATGATCTCTCAAATCTCAAATGTGAACCTCTCCTCATAGAACACATCCAAAGAAGAGGCTAGTTGGCAGCCAAAGTCAAGGTAGGATGTAAAAGTATTTACTCACAAAATGTGGTTCTATTCGCTATTCACTTCCAAACATCTTCCATCTAGAAAAAGTCTTGAGCAAATTCATTCTTACCGTAGCACTAATGCCTTCACCTCCCTCAGGGACTTTGGGGAAGGCATCATAAATTGAAGACACGTAAGTGATTACAGATTTCTCATCTGGGGAGGGTACATCCACATCTGAATGAGAGGAGAAACAAGATTCCTAAGCCAGAATATAAAGGAGCAGTTACCTGCTAAGGAAATGCAGGCCACCTATCCTAAACTTGAAATAAGTTCTGTCATCTCTCACCTTCTGCATCCAACAAACGGGTGACTCCAAGTCTTTCTGCCACTTCAAAGGCCTGTTCCAAATTCTCTCGATTGCTCTGGATCTGCACCCTCTCCATATCCACCAAGTCTGGCCTGTAAAAAGTCAACAAAGGAAATACTGGAAGATGTTCCACATAACCTTTCTAGCCAGCAAAGGAAACTTTCCAAACACTAAAAGGGCAAAATAAATGAAGGATAAGGAGTGGAGGTCAAAAGGAAGAAACAGCAAACTGAAAAAGTGCTGCTCCCATTTATAACTATACATTGGAAGATTATATTACCATGATGCTAATGATTGGCCTTAAGAGGGCAGGGAAAGGCACCTGAACTGAAAGGTGTGGTGATATGCACATATTTATGACACCTGAGAGAATTATGCTCAATAATTCTCCTGTTCAAGGGTATACAAGAGTCCTGTTACCTGGTGTAGGCCAAAAAAGAAGTTGTAGCAGATAGAATTTGGTTTATGGAATTTAAAGATGAAAGGGATTTATAGGGATCATCTAATCCTACTTTCTTCTTTTACAAGAAAAGAACAATCTCTCATAAGTAAAGGAACTTACTCAAGTTAGTAAACTTAGTAAGTATTAAAGCTGGGATTGAAACATAGGTCCTCCAACTCTAAATCCAGTATTCTTTATCTGATGTTTCCCAATTTGCAAAGGAAGGAACTAACATAAGAGAACAGTCCAAAGGAAGGATAAGCTGCCACAAAGAGGATATTGCTGTCTTATCATGTTCAAGAAGAGATTGTGAAGAATACCACAAAATGGATTCCTGCACTGGGGTAAAATGATACTAGATGCTCTATCTCTGAATTCCCTTCTAGTTCAAAGCTTCTATAAAAATAAGAACAAAAGGGGCAGCTAGATGGCATAGTGGATAGAGTACCGGCCCTGAAACCAGGAGGACCTGAGTTCAGATTCAGCCTCAGATACTTAATACATACCATCTGTGTGACCCTGAGTAAGTCACTTAACCCCAATTGCCTAAGCAAACAAAACAACAACAAAAAAGAGACAGAAAGAAACTACCCTGATCCCAATGTGCTGTTCCCACTCATATACCTGTATCGGTGAATAAGTGCATTGAACATCTTCCCATCACTCCAGCATGAAGAAAAGTTAGTGCATTTGATTCCTGTGTAACCAGCTGTCACCTTCTGAGTCCACAATAGCAGCTTTTCCTTTGCTGACATGTCTCCAGACTCACCACTGATGTAGATGTCAGAGATCTGCCCAAAAATAGGATATAGAATGATTTTTTTCTCAAATAGGAGAAAGAAGACCTCCTTAAAGGCTCTTTTGCTACAACAGTTGGGGGACAAATGAAGAAAGAAGGAGAAAGGAGAAAGGAGAAGAGAAGAAGAGAAGAATAAAGAAGGAGAAAGGGGGAAATACAAATGGAAAGAGAACACTGAATGAGAAAAGAGGAGAAAAAAAGGGGGAAGGAAAATGGATAAAGATAAAAGGAGATATAGAAGGATGGGTCTGGGATGTGGAAGGAGGGATATGGTAGGAAAGAGAAAGGAAAGAAATCTGTGACTAAGGACTGATAGGATTTCAGATGAAAATTCTACTGCAGAAAAATGAAAGGCTTTCTTGTAAATACATAATATTCTTTACTAATCTCTTTTCTCTGGACTTTTATAACACTTAACACTGTGTCACACAGTTTCTCTTTTAATTAGATATTTTATATCATTCACTTATTTCATGTTTGTTAGTTTTGTTTCCCAGCTAAATTCTAAACACCTAAAAGAAAGAGACCATTATAAGTAACTAGGAGCTCCCCAACAACAGAATAGATTGCCTAATGAGCCTAAGATCAAAGAACAGACAACGTTATCAGGAAGGCTCTGGAGGTCAGTCCTACATGGGGTAAGAAAATGGATCAGAGTTTTCTTGCACAACAATAAGTGTGGAACTATGTATACATATACATATATTCTTTGTCAAGTATTTTAACATAATTAACATGTAGTGGATATCCTGCCATCTAGGGGAGGGGTGGGGACTAGGGGGGAAAAATTTGTAACAGAAAGCTTTGTAAGGGTCAATGTTGAAGAATTACCCATACATATGTTTTGCAAATAAAAAGTATTAATAAAAAAAAAAGAAAGAAAATGGATCAGAGGTCTCTATGAGCCCTTTTAGTCTGATTATTCTGCTTCTTCTACATCCCATACATGTTTTGCAAATAAAAAGTATTAATAAAAAAAAGAAAGAAAATGGATCAGAGGTCTCTATGAGCCCTTTTAGTCTGATTATTCTGCTTCTCTTCCCCAATATCCTCAGTTAAATCAGATTAAAATGTAACTGGAAAATATTTAGCTAAAAACAAAACAAACCAAAAAATAAAACCCAATAACACAGATACTATGTTGATTTATGTTTTTTAAGTCAATGTGCCTTGCAAAGATCTTTTTCTACTTGAATTTGATGTATATCACTACTCTTATCTAGCATGACTTGTTAATGAACTGATTAACAGTTACTTGATTTTATGCACAATATGAACAGTTTTCATTTTGATAATGCTTGCTGGGCTTGGAGTCAGAAAGACACAAGTTCAAATCTTGCTCTGGACATTTAATACCTAGATAATCATAGGTGAGTCACTTAGCAATCCTCTAAAACTAAATTATAGACCATCTGTAAATCAGTTGTCATCCCCACTTTAAGAGTTCCCTGCTAGATTGCTGTTGACTATTTTCAAAGTGCTTTCCCCAGGATAACACTTGAGATATGTAATATAATGATTATTCTTCTTTAATTTACAGATAAGGAAATTAAGGCACAGAAATGGAGGTGACTTCCCAAATGTCACACATCGAGGACACTGGAAGTGGTACTCAAACCTAGTTCTCTAAGCTTCACATCCAATGTTTCTTTCACTCTGTGGAAAAGCACATCTATGTCCAAACACTAATGAAGTATTTATATATATATAGGCAGCAATCCTCTCAAGTAAATAAAATTCCAGTTCCTTTCTATGATAACCAATATGGTATACCATTTTCTTTTCTTTTCTTTTCTTTTTTTTTTATTAAAACTTTTTATTTGCAAAACACATGTATGGGTAATTCTTCAACATTAACCCTTACAAAGCTTTCTGTTACAAAATTTTCTCCCCTAGTCCCCACCCCTCCCCTAGATGGCAGGATATCTACTACATGTTAATTATGTTAAAATACTTGACAAAGAATATATGTATATGTATACATAGTTCCACACTTATCATTGTTGTGCAAGAAAAATCATATCTACAAGGAAAAAAAATCAGAAAAAGGAAACACAATGCAAGCAAACATCAACAGAGAGCATGAAAATGTTATGTGGCGGTCCACATTTCATATCCCTCTCTCTGGGTATATATGGCTTTCTTCACTGAACAATTGGAAGTGGTTTGAAACATTTCATTGTTGAAGAGAGCCATGTCCATCAGAATTGATCATCATATAGTATTGTTGTTGCCGTGGTATACCATTTTCTTTCACTGGATTATACATAGGGATGGTATGGGCTCTGATATCAACAGAATATCTGCCTCTTTTGGATATATTTATAGCATACTTAGCAACAGGGCAGACAGTTTTCCTATCTCCACATTTTAGTGACTAAACATCTCTCTCTGCAGAAACAACCTAGTACTTTGCAGTTTTTCCCATTTAGCACAAATATGAAGGTAAAACATGGTTGTATAGTTGAAAACAGAAGGATAATAGAGGTAAAGGGACCCAATGAAGTAAAATGGAGCTTCTGTATTTCACTGATTTCCATAACAATAACAAATCCTGGTGGTCTGATCCAACCAGAGCCTACTTTTCTGATGGCACTTTCCTACAGAGAATAAACCATAGCATTCCTAGCTTGCTTGTATACCTCAGAATACTTTTTACAGGATTATTTAATATATGCAGCTGTTCTACTCCCTCACAAAAAAACACTCATCCTGTGCTGGGGCAGTCATTGGGATTGTCAGGGGAATTAGAGAAACAGCCTTGTACAAATCTTCTGAGTAATTTCATTTGGCTTCATCCACCTTCTTATATTTGTCTGTCTCTCTCCCTCCTTTCCTTCCTCCCTCTCCCTCTGTTGCTCTCTGTCACACACACACACACACACACACACACACACACACACACACACACAC
>JAJPUD010000565.1:360415-417375 GCA_023553655.1 Myrmecobius fasciatus | reverse complement strand
ACACACACACACACACACACACACACACACACACACACACACACACAGACACACACAGACACACATACACACACCCTTACTTGGGCAGAGCAGAAGCTTCTAAACTGATCTCTAAAATCAACTAGAAATTCAGTATCAGTTCCAGAGAACTGACTAGTTTCTAACAATGCAGTTGTTTGAAAAGAAAGCCTCTCTAAGGATTTTCCCTTCAATCACATCAAAGGCCAAAGCTCTCTATTTTGATCCTCTCCTGATCCTCACTTGCCAAGGCTCTTTTATTATTAATTTTCAGACCCTTGATGTTTTTCTAATGATTTATTCATTCACTAAGCAAATATTCTTTTGAGTATTTTCTGTATATAGCATTGTGCTGGACACTAAGGCAGATACCTACCTACCTACCTAAATAAATAAATAAATAGTAAAACACCATTCTTTTTCTCTAATATAATTGGGGAGCCAAGATAAAATAGTTAAGTAATAATAGAAGATGACATCCAAGTAACAGCCCAAAAGATTAATAAAAGCTATGTAAATGATATATATCAATAAATATTGAAAAGGTTTGGAGTTGAGGATAAATGTGATTTGGGTATGGCAGAAGACAGGAAAGAGACCAGTTTAACTGGAGAGTAAAGTTTGTATTGGGAATGAGTAGAATTTAAGAGTAGACAAGTAAACTGGATCTACATGTAAATCCAGGAGAACATTGAAAGCTAAGGTGAAAAATATGAATTTTATTTTATAAACACCAGGAATCACCAGGGTTTGTTGGACTCACAGATGAGGCTCACAATTACTCTTTCCTTAAACTTCTGGCTGGCCTCACTGCATCAGAGGGGAAATATTAAAAAACCGTCTTTAAAAACAGTTCCCTAAAGGGGGTTAAGAGAACATTCTTCTGTTAAGAGGCATCTAATATTGCTGTGTGTTTTTAACTGTGCACATAAGGGGAGGATTCTTTGTCAACAAAAGAGTCGGGAGTAAATGATGTTCCTAAAGGAAACGCACCTGTTCCTGGGTTTGATAAATAATAATTGGCAGTAAAGACAAATTGTGCAGGGACTCAATTTCTACCATTGGCATGCCAATAATATTATTACTAGTAGTTAGCTACAACATGTATAGAAATAATAATAATAATATAATGATCACAATAATAGCATTTATAATGTGCTTACTATGTGCTAGAGAGTACTTTACAAATATTATCTAGTACTATCTTCACAACAACTCTATGAAGTAGGTATTATTATTATCTCTATTTTATAGCTGGGGAAACTGAGGCGAACAGAGATTAAGGGACTTGCCCATGGTCATACAGCCAATAAGCTAAGTGTCTAAACTAGATTTGAACTCAGGTCTTCCTGAAGTCTAACATTCTATCTAGGATGTCATTTAGCTGCCTATCATTATAATATTAGTATATAATGGGATTAATCATTATTAATAATAATTATAAATGCTATAATAAATTATGTCACAATATCATACACTAATTATATACTATATGCTATAGAAATTATATATCATAACCAATAATATTATATAGAATTAATGTTATTAGTACTATTAATAGTATGGTTTCATTGGTGTAGAGCAAAGCTTCTTAAACTGGCAGTCCCATATGGGGTCATATAACTAAATATGGGGATCATAAAATAATTATCAATAAATGTTTGGTTTGTATGGCTACATTATGGGAGTCCAGGTGAGGAAATTTCCTATATCCCTGAAGATCAACATTATCCAACAACTTGCAAGTCATAAAGAGACAATTAAAGAGATTAAGTGCTTTGCCTGGGTGACATAAGCAAGCATTTATCAGAGATGTTACCAGAATCTAGATTATCCTGACTCAGAGGCAGGGATGACCTATCTATCCATTACATCACACAACATCAATGCTAATCAAGTTTAAAGATAAATAGAACAGTATAACTTTCTTTTGTTTTTTGTTTTTGCTGGGGCAATTAAGGTTAAGTGACTTGCCCAGGATCATACAGCTAGGAAGTGTTAAGTGTCTGAGACCAGATTTGAACTCAGGTCCTCCTGACTTCAGGGCTGGTGCTCTATCCACTGTACCACTTAGCTGCTCCTGTATAACTTATTTTGTGAAATAAAGTTATAAATCACTCTGTAGGCCTCTATCCTTCAAAAAATTAATTTTGCTTTCCTTTAACTAAATAATTTACTAAATAACAAATAAAACTTTTCCTGTAGTTAAAATCAAATAAATTCCTTATTCATGAGATAAGTTGTAGATGAGAGGCCAGTCAGGAAACTGGGCTGAAGTTCCAGTTTCAGAATTTATTAATGTATGATCTTTAAGCAAGTCATTTCTCTAAATCAAGATAATTTTTGCACAGGAAAATAATCCACAACTTCCAGAGCAGGTATCTCCCTCTGCATAGATGCATGTTCTTCCCATTCCTACAAAGTACAACCAACTCCTTTGTAAACTGGTACACTCTTCAAAACTTACAGTGGCTGAAGAACTTATCAAGTCTATGGCCAACTTAGAATTCTTCAGAATTCTATGAATTTAAACTACACTGGCTTTTGTGTATTAGATATGTAGGCTGCTTGATAGCACAGTAGAGAGAGTGCTGGACCTGGAGTCAGGCAGATTCCTTTTCCTAAATTCAAATCCAGCCTCAGACACTCACTAGCTGTATAACCCTGGGCACGTCACTTAATTCTGTTTGCTTCAGTTTCCTCATCTATAAAATGAGTTTGAAAAGAAAATGACAAACCACTCCAGTATCTTTGCCCAGAAAACCTTAAATAGAGTTCATGAAGGATTAGAAACAACTGAAAAGCAACAACCACAACGGTCTTCTAGCTTGGTATAATTTAATGGAGTTTGCAATCCACTAGCATAGCCTCTGAGAACTGTGAGATATCAAGGTAGAACATTAGTAGAGAAAATCACTTTATTGTGCTATAAAAATGTCAACCTTAACTCTGCCATTACTAAAGAGAGATAGGGAAGGGAAGAGAAGAGAAGCTGTAAGTATTTATACAATGAAAGAACTGGGCCTGGAAAACATACTAGCTAATCTCTCTCCAAGCACATCAAGCCCCTCCTGCTGACAAAAAGGCAGTTCACCCTGCCCTATTATAATTACAGGTATAATTAAGAATGAAGCCCAGGGTATGGGGTAGCCAGAGACATCCCCAAGGAAGCAGAAGCTAATTTATCAGGGCCCAAGGAAGTCAACAGATACCACACTCTTCCACTCATGATGGAAAGTAAAAGGGGTTTTCATCAACTTACTTTGCTGACAAAGAAGGGATTAAGGGCAAGAATATGGCAGCAGCATGGGATGGGGAATAACAATGACCAAAAAAAAAAAAAAAAGCACAATCTCAGACAGTGGTATAGGAAGGCAGCCAGCAGAATCAGCATTGGAGCATAATTAGTAGGCAGTTGCTCACTTCTCCAAAGCCTGATAGGTTTATCATTCTGAAAAACATTCTGCCAGCTACTACTAACATAACCTGTATTAACCCTGTCCTGCCAGGCAGGAGGCTAGACTGAAATCTGCTGGCATGCATAGAAGTATAGCATGTGATTCACCAAGTTCTTAAAGGGAAATGTGCCCCTAGACCATGCACATCAAATTAGTCTCCATTACTGGACATACAGCTGCTTCCTAGGCATGTTTTAGAAGAAATTTCAACCATTCTTTAATTAGAAGGATACAATGTCCACAGCAAATTTCCTTTCCAGATATTGAACCCCTTATTCCCATAGAAATACCCTGGAATAATGAATGGGGCTTTGGTGAACTCAAGATATTCCTAGGTTAGATGTCAATACTGAAATTTGTGACTGATTTCTTGCGTGGGTTAAATTCCTGAAATATTCAAAACAAACTTGGGAAGGTGCTAGATTTGCTCTGTGCAAACAGCAGCTCCCTGCCTGACCCATGTGTCCTTCCTTATTGTTGTCACATTTATCAGCTGTGGTTCAGGCTCTAGTCAGCTGCTCCAGTCTTGATTCTCAACTTAAACACCAATATGATTTTTCAGGGTCAACACATACTGCTGCTGACTGACCCTGACTTCATGGCTCCACACAGAAACCCTAGGAAGTAACCTACTGCTAAGGAACAAACCAAGCATCAATTCTCAGAAGGTTGTTTTGGAGACTGATAAAATCTCTGCAGGTCTGGGTCTCAGGGGCTTTAGCTCTCAAGAAACTTTAAACTTTTCATTTGTCTTGTTGGGCTGATCAGATTGGGGTTCCTACAGAAGCAAACAAGATCCAGAGATAAAGCTTCTAAAATCATGGAGTCAGACTGCATTCTATGTTTTATCCCTCAAAGATAACTCTCCTGCCCCCCCACCCTGAAACACACACTCTTGATCTTCTGTCTGTATTATTCCTCTATCATTGGTATCCTACTCATCTCTTCAAAGCTTACTCTGATGCCATCTCCTTGTAACCTTCTCTGATCTCTCCTACTTAAAAATTATTTCTTCCTCATCTGACCCTTAGCATTTTCATTCTTCTTAGTCACATTTCATAGCCTAAAGTGTGCCTTATTTATCTTATATTCTCCCCTAATAGTAGTACTGTTCAATTCAGTGAAACTAAGGACTATGTGATATATTCCTCAGTGCCTAGAGGGGTTTTGTACACTATTTAATAAAGAAGTACTAAATGAATAACTGCTGTTGAATAAATAAAAGAGACACTGATGGAATATAGTTTGACTGTCAAGTAAATGTCTCAGGCAAATTTGATTCACATACTCAAAAAAAGCAAAAGTGATGAGTTCTTATGACGTAAAAACACCCAAACTGCCTTTGCTCAAAGGTCCTATACAGTCAGATGGACTCTTCTATTTCAGGAGATGAAATGTCTATCATAAGTCCTACATCCATTATACTCTTTAAATAAAAACTTCGCCAGGGTACTTCTCTCTCCCTTATCCAGCCCTCATCACCTAGAAAAGGGCTTCTTAAATTTTTTCTCCTTACCACCCTTTTCACCCAAGAAATTTTTATGTGACCCCAGATATAAAGGTAAACAATACAGGTATACAAATAAACCACTTACTGCTAATAAATTATAATTTTGCGATCCCCTCCCCATATTCAGTTACAAGATTAAAAAGCTGAGTTCTAGAATCCCTTCCCAAAAGTCAACATAGGCAACCTCCAAACTTCCTGTCCTTTCATTGCCCAACCATTTTAAGAGTTTGTTCATGGACTTCACCTTATCAAAGAATATTTTGTCAACACTACTTCCACCAAAACAAAAGAAAATAGATCACATCAACTGCTAAGTAAAACTTCAGTTATTTTACTAATTTTCCTATCCAAAATAAAGTCCCCTCTTGTACCCCGATATCCAAAACATAGAGCACACACACCACCACCACCACCATCACTCTATCCTTCAACACTCCCTAACTCCAACACATCATAAAGTTGATTAAAATCCATCAAGGAACCAATTATCTAGTTAGAGGTCAGTCTTTCTCCAATGATTTTTCCCCACTTCCATTTGTTTTCAGCCTCTATAAATTTTCCCACCACACACTAAACTCCCACCACAGAGAGCACTAGAACAGGATACCAATTAAATGTTCTCTAGCCTCCCTCAAAAAGTAGCTTTCTGCTTAACATGTAGCTCCTCAAGTTCTTGGCCCTGCCCCAAAGTCTTCCTAGCATCCTGCTATCAATGGCCAAAGGCCTCTTCTTTTGGCTTTGTCCTTTTCTTTTTCAAGCTCTTCAAGTATATATGTACATCTCTCCTTTCATGCAGACTGACATGCACTGAATGATGTCAGCCATTTATATCACCATAAATTACAGAAAACACTGATCTAAGAAATCAAGTCAGTACTCAGTCCCTTCCTCTTCTGGCTGTTCAATGCTTGGAATCATCATGCTACTTCTGGAAACTGTGTCCATTCCCCTAATACAGAGGGTCATGAAGCCCATGAAAATATAACATGTTTAGAAAGATGGACCTGAACCAACAGAAGGAATTGTCATTTATAAGCCCCTGCAGGAAAGAGATTGCTTAAGGTACAGTGAATGCATCTTTCCAGGTAAGAATAACTATAGGGAAGAAGCTCTTTCCCTTTCGTCCCTATTTCCTCCACAGCCCCTTATCCCTTCAGACATCCTCCATCTCTATTATACTAATTATAGAAAGTAAAGTCTAGCCTCCCCATTACCTTATATCCTATGGTGTAACTTCTGGTTGCTGGGAAACAGAGAAAGAGGCCAGTGGAGAACAAACAGTCCCCAGCCCTGCACAGCATTAGGCATCCTCATCATATGCTTATAATGCTTATTAGTTACCCATTATCATGGGCTTACCCAGGGAGACATACTCAATTTCAAGTCCCAAAGGGGACCCAAAATAGATTCAACTTGTCAAGTCCCAATGGATCACTAACTTTACAGTGTAAGCCTCAGTTTAATTTCATGTTGGAGAAGATGGGATGGATTTCCCTGCTCTTCACCCTAGTCTCACAACCAGAAGAACAGCCTAACCATTTCTTCAGCATACCCACCCACCTCCTTAGGACCCCACGACAAAATGTGGCCAGCTTCCAAAGACAAGACACCATCCTCTTCAGAGAGAGAAATGGAACTTTTGCTAGGCTCAGTATCTTTCAGTTGGAGCCCTTTCCAGTGGGACCCATCGCTGCCGTAGCCAGAAGAGGAGGGTAGAATACCACTTGTAGTAAGGACACTAACAGACAAATCACTCTGGGAAGTGGGTAGCTTGGCACCAAGGTAAGTTTCTTGCCCCATGGGAGTGAGTTTTCTAGGAGATGATGAAGATATCCTGGGAGGCTTCTCAAATCTGCACCTTTCTAGCTGCTCCACCAAGGGTGAAGGAGTGGACAATTCTGAGGCTGTCTCAGGCTCTGCAGGCCAGGGACCTATCCAGGCAGTACTTGAAATTCTCTGTGCTTGTCCCTCCAGAGTCTGATCCTCTGATGGCATGCCCCTAGTTCCTGGGACTGCAGGATGGTCTGTCCTGGGCAAAGCGTTCATTCTGAACCCAATCTGAGTTTTCTCTTTATCAACCGCAGTTTCCCTTTGCAAAGGCAGTAATACAGCCCTGCTGCTGCATGATGCTGTCCTCTGAAATGCCACCAGCCAGCTCACTGACTTCTCACAGTTCCTCTCTGCTGGGTTGTCAAAAAGGTGAGCAATGACAGTTGTCCCCTCCTCAAGGGAATCCCTGATTCTTCCAACTCCTGATGGCCCATCATCTACCAGTAATTGAGCTGTCTGGATTTCCCCTTGGAACTTTTCTTTCACCTGTACAATCAGCCCTTGGTCTCCAGTCCCAAGGATGGGGACCAGGTCTCTGGGAAGACCAAGATCCTGGGGAGACCTTTCCACAATTTCCTCTTCTTCCCCCTGGGAGAGACTCACACTCACTCTCAACTTCTTTGGTGGTTCATTCTCTTCAACTGCTTCAGTCCCTTCTGAGGGCTTCTCCTTGGGAAAAGCCTCTGGTGGGGGGAGCTTTTTCCCTCTCCACTTCCTTTTGAACCGAGCCCTCTTCTTAGGAGATATGGGAGCTTTCCCTGAAACAACCACTGAGTCCTTTGGTTCCTTAACACATCCCAGAGAATTGCCCATATCCTCCTTTTACCAAATCTCGGCAACACTGCAGTGAAGCTGATCCTGGGCTCCCGGAAAAATTCCCTCGGCTTCATCAGATTAGTGGTACATTTCCAACCATGCACTCTGGTGACAATCCCTCTGATTCTGACTCCCTCCCTGTCTCTCTCCCAGCCGCCGCTATTTCAGACAGCCATCTTACAGGCTCAGAGCTGCAACAAGACACAAATTCAAAGCATCTCACTGCAGTTCAGAAATCACTTGACCTAAAAGCAGACAGAGACTGGATTGGCTGCAGCTTCCTCTCTCCAAATATGAGGTAATTGGAGCACTGCCCTCAGTAACACAAACAGAAAGCAAAAAGGAGATAGAAACAAGGGAAAGGGAGGGGAGAAATGGGTGTGTGTTTTGTGTGGAAATGTATGAATATAGGGAGGAGGGAGAAATATGGATGAAAATAATATAAAGGAAGGAAAAGGAAAATAAGAACGAGGAATAGCTGACATGTTCAGCTGCAACAGAAAAGGAAAATTTAGAATCAACCTGGGCTAGGGAGCCTACAAATGATTTAGCGAGACCCCAAAGTTGAAAATGAAAATAATCTTAGCTGTTAGAGTAAGATATATAAAGACTATAAATCAGGTGTCTTACAGTTCCAAATTCCATAATTATAAAACATTAGACAAGATACAGGTATTCTTTGGTTGCTTTTTGTTTGATTGATTTTTAACAATCTCAAAAAAATAGGTTTATTCCCAACCTTGTGTAATTCAAGGTAGAGACTTAAATGGGGGGGGGGGGGATAAGGAACTAAGAGGACTCCATTTTATTGTAGCATTTCTTGTGGTTATACTAAAGAGCAAAGAGGAATAGTTGCTATTGCTTGATCTTTCCCCAATATAAACACACGACTTTTGTAATGATAGTTTATTTCCCTTTATACACACACCCATACATATACACATTCACATATGCATTCATGCTTACATAAACACACACACACACACACATACAGAACAAAAATATTTCCCCTAACATGAACCCAAACTAGTCTAAAAAGGGGCGCAAGAGACTTGAAGTATGCCATCTTTTAGTGGAGGAAAAAAAGGAAAGGAAATCTTTGTTTCCCCATTTGTAAAATGGAGCGTTTATGTAGATGATCACCAAGTATATAAGTTATCACAGTGAGAGCTATCTGCCCCACCCACACTAGATGATATCACACTGCAGGGCAGTAAATGCTGACTTCAAGCATAAAAATTAGAATTAAAAATTTTCATGTTTCCCAAACATGTTATTGGCAACCTCATGTGGAAAGGAAGCATCTTGCACACTACAGATCTGCCTATTTGTGGCATTTGGGTGATTCTACCTAATTTTGTCTGAACAAAAGAAAAATTTATATGGTGCTAAGGATGAGAGTACTTCAAACAGGATTATATATTTGGTCCCTATCATGGATGCATCCCAGAAAGTGGCCTGATTATTCTAGACTGATTAAGCCCACATAACAGCCAGAGGCTGCCAATCTAGTTCCTAGCCCTGAAGATCTTTGTGCTAGTCCAGCTACTGAATATAAATCCTTTACAGACTCACAAGCTCTTCCTACTGAAGAGGAGAGATGGCATGTCTTAAAGCAGAGGCTCCTCCCCACACAGTCTGAGCCTCTCAATGATGCTCCATCTGTTTCACAACTGCAGTCTGTCTGCTCCCTAAATATACTGTCCTCCCAAAGAACTGTACTACCACCTAGTGGCCTTCACAAATCACAGCAAGAGACACCATACACTTGTAAAAACAAACCAGGATGCAAAGGGATGGAGAAAAACTGAGGGACTCCCATTAGTTATGTTCGGTAATTCATTCTACCCACAAGACACATCCACTAGAGCTTGGTAGTACAATACAGGCTCTCAAAAAGCTTCCAGCAAAGACAGTCTCAAGTTATGGGACTGTTAAGCAGAAATGGGGGGTCCTGTTTTATTTATCAAATACCAACAAAGATGAGTAGGGAAGCAAAAGCTATGGATATAGATCACAAGGAGAGTTGCTATGGGAACTTCTATAAGAAATCTAACGCAGAGGCAGCTAGATGATACAGAGAACAGAATACAGACCTTGGAGTCAGGAGGACCTGAGTTCAAAAGTGACCTCATACACTTATCACTTACAAGCTGTGTGATCCTGAGCCAGTCACTTAACCCCAATTGCCTCCCCCCAAAAATGAAAAGTCTAATTCAGCCAAAGCACTTTTTCCTATCATAGGCCCCTTGCATGTGACTTCCAATCAAACCATTCCATTTCCTTCTCAACCTCTCTTGTCACAAGGTTGACCCTGACCAGGAAACCACAAAATCAAGGCTTCCCAGCACGCCTGACCAAACCTGAGGGAAGGCAGACTGGGAAGATCTAAACCTATGACATATAGATCTTGGATGCAGGCTATTCTCTTCTCCACCCCACCCCCATCTCCAAGAGACTGACTTGCCTTTCTTTGTATACCCCATGACAGCCTAAAAAATGCTTCTTAACTGACTGAACCCAGATCCTCTAACTAAGTCTAATGGTCTTTCCACTATGCACTAAGCTCCATAGAAAGCAGGCTCCTTGGAGGCAGGAATCTTTTGGTTGGTCTTTGTAAGCTGAGCACCTACAGAATACAGAGAGATAAATGTTTGCTGAACTGATATAAGGTGAGACCAGACGGCTGGCCTTTCCTAAGGCTGTTGCATCAAGCTTGGATGACCCCAGAATAACTTTCCTTGGACTCATCCCCCAATTGGGGAGCCAAACCTTCAGACTTTAAGGACCTGGACAACCCTTCACTGAAATCCTCTGTGCCTTTTCCCTGCAATGCTAGCTGATCACTTCCTCCAGAATTAATTCATCTTTACAAAAATGACAAGAATTTACCCAAGTCCCAACATGGTCGATCTTTCATTTATTCAATATAAATTTGTGAAGTGCTTACTATGTGTAAAGTCCCATGGTCAGAAGATAAAAAAAAGGTCTGAGAAACCATCCCTAAATTCCTTGAAATAAAACAACAACAAAAAAGAATTGCAAATGATTAACAACTATATGACTGTTCCAAATGTTTAATAAGAGCAATGCAAATAAAAGAGTTTTGAGGTTTCAATTTATTCTTGGGAAAACAGTCTGAGATGGCAGAAAAGAAAAATCAATGGTGGAGGAACTGTGGAAAGACAGTATACTAATATACTGTTGAGAGAGCTATGACTTTGTTCAACAATTCTGGAAAGAAATCTGTAATTATGCAAAGAAATAAACTAAAATTTAAGTACTCCCTATAGAGAGGTCAAGAGATCAAAGACAGAAAGACTTCCTATATGGCCATAAATTTATAAACCTGTTCCCACTACAATTTATTCTCTACATATCTACAAAAGTGATTTTCCTCAAGCAAGATCTGACCATGTTACCATAAACTATTAATAAGCTCCAGGGATTCTCTATTGCCTTTAGTATCAAATAGAAATTTCTCTGACTTTTAAAGCCCTTCACAACTTGGATCCAATCTATCTTTCCTGACTCATTAAATATTATTCTGCTTCCAACACTTTATGTTCCAACCAAATTTAAGTTCTTTCTGTTTTCTCATTTCTTAATTCTGCATTCATTATGCATGTATTTATCTTGTATATAATTATATATGAATCTATTGTTTTCTCCAGGAAAATATAAGCAAGTCTTTAAGACCACATGTTTTCCTTTTCTGTCTTCCTCTTTATAGTCCCCCTGGTACAGTGATAGTATGTGATGGGCACGTGACAAATGCATGTTAATAAATGCTCTGACTTCACTTTTCTACCCTTCTGATCTTGCCCTGGTGGTTAGCTAATTTCACTCCACACTGTCCACTGATTTCTAATTCTTATCTTTTCTTTTTTGCTAATCCCAAATCGCTTTGCCTCCTCTGTGTGCATGCACAAACTGAACTGAGCTGGAAGAAGGCATATAACCATGCTGATTGAGAATATGATAAAATTCAAGGCAATTCCAATAGACTTGTGATAGCACCATCCACATCTAGAGAGAGGACTATGGAGAATGAATGTGATAAAAGCATAGTATTTTCACTTTTTTTTGCTGTTGTTATTTTTTTGTTTGCTTGGTTTTATTTCCCCTTTTGATCTAAATTTTCTTGCAAAGCACGACAAATCTGGAAATACATTTAAAAGTATTGCACACATTTAACAGACATTGGATTACTTGCTGATTAGGGGAGGGAGGAGGAGTAGAGGAAGGGAGATAATCTGGAGCACAAGGTTTTGCAAGGATGAGTGTTGAAAAACATCTTTGCATGTATTATGAAAAATAAAAAGCTATTTTTTTAATTTTAAAAAGAGAGAATATGATAAATGCATGTTTTCCAACTGTGCCCAATCTTGTAGTCCTCCTTAATTGATAGCCTATTTCATCTCTTCCCTCAGAAGCTGTTCAAAACCTCCTCCTTCCCTCCCCCCTTCTCTTACCCAAGGATGATATTTTCTTATTTTAATGAAAAAATTGTAATGATTCAGTGTCAGCTCCCTCATCTACCCCTCTCTTCATTTCAAAACCTTTTGATATCTTCTCCTTTCCCACAGTTTTACAGTAAAATGGCCTTTTTCTGCAGGTCTCTCTTAAGTGACAAATCTGATGGTCCTCACTGCCTCTCGGGTCAGATTCTTCTGGTTAGTTTTTTAACTACTTGGCTTCATTCTATCTTTTCAATCTTCTTGAATTATTCCCTCTCCCACATGACAAAATGCTTCTAGCCTCCAATTCTTTTTTTATTTTTTGCTTATAAAGGATAAATATCTGTACATGGGAGGGGAAAACAAAGGTGATGTTAAAATAAAAAGTTATAAAATTAAAAATTGTAGTGAAGGCACAGTTCCCTGTCCCCTAAATTCCCTGATTTCAAATAGCTTGCAAAGAGAGACTAAAGTTTAAAGTATATGTCTCCAAGTCTATGAAACCTAAAATATTCACAGGCACAAACCCTCTTCAAGAATGTAAAACCCCAACCTTGGATTACTTCTACCATGTTTCACATTCAATATGCTGCTGAACAAAGTTGGAATAATGTTTTTAAAAAACACTCAAACTGTGCTGACTAGGTCTACTAAGGAATATGTGCTACATAATTTCAAAAGGGCACTGATTAAAGCAGGGCATTCCTTTTATAGCCCCCCAATAAATTCATTATCCTATATACCACATCAGGCATTACAAGTCATTTTATCGCTCCTCAAGTTTCCACAGCACCCTGTACATACCAAGCTCTTCTAGCTGAAGACCTTAAAAAAAATACTTAGATTCTAGATATATAAATTTGGGAATAATTCTTTAAAAAAAAAAAAATTTGAGGTGGGGCAGCTAGGTGGCGCAGTGGATAGAGCACCAGCCCTGAAGTCAGGAGGACCTGAGTTCAAATCTGATCTCAGACACATAACAGCTGTGTGACCCTGGGCAAGTCACTTAACCCCAATTGCCTCAGCAAAAAAAAAAAAAAAAAAAAAATTGAGGCTATTGACCAAGAACTCCTTTTCCCTTTCTTCTTAGTTCACTTAGATGTCTTACTCTATCTCCTCTTTAATCTCAGAAAAAAGTGCCAAAGCAAATCCCTTCTACTTGCACCCTTGTTCTCAAACCTTCCTGATTTTTCTAAAGTTTCTTTCACTTTCTTCTCCTCTTTCTCTTTAATCTTTAATTTTCCCCTATCTAGATCATTTCCCTGCCATCTACAAACATGCCCATGTCTTCTCCAACCATAACCTACATCTACCATCCCCCAAAACTATTATTTCACATCTCTCCTCTTCTCAGCTGAAATGCTCAAGAAAGCAAGCTAAACTCAATGCCTCTAATCTCTTCTTATTCTCTTGTAAATTTTCCATAATCTTCTAAATTTGTCATTCAGCTCTCTTTCCAAAGTTACCATTCATCTCAGTTGCCAAATGTAATGGTCTTTTCCACTCATTCCTCATCCTTCTTGACTTTTCTTCACCATGTGACACTGTTAATTATGCTTTTCTCCTGTGTAATCTCTTCCTTCTCTAGTTTCATGACACTGCTCTCACCTGGTTCTCCTTTTTGTCTGACAGTTCTTCCTCAGTGTCCTTTGCTGAATCTTGACCCAGGTTATATAGCTAACACCCTAAACTGGAATGATGTTCAAAAGTGTGTTCTCGGTTATATTCTTTTTTCCTACTATTCCATATCACTGGAGCATCTCATCAGCTCTCTCATGAGTTTAATAAAAATGACTACATAGATGATCCCCAAATGTATATATCCAGGTCTGGTCTCTCTCTTGATCTTCAGTTTTTCATCACCAACTGGTTCTTGGACATCTCAGATTCATTATTTCCAAAATAGAATTCATTATCTTTTCTGCAAACCCTCTGCAATGCTAACATTTCTATAACTGTCAAGGTCACTATTATCTTCTCAGCTATCCATTCCTGGAACCTCAGTGTCGTCCCTAACTCATCACTCTTTCTCCATATAATCAATCTGTTGTGAAGTATTGCCATTTTTATATTTTTAAAATAAATTTATTATATATTTTGTTTGTAATATTGTTTTCCAATTACATGCTAAAACAATTTTTAAAACATTTTTTAAAAGTTCAGCAATTCTGGGGCAGCTAGGTGGTGCAGTGGATAGAGCACCAGCCCTGAAGTCAGGAAGATCTAAGTTCAAATCTAGTCTCAGACACATAACATTCCCTAGCTGTGTGACCCCGGGCAAGTCACTTAATCCCAATTGCCCCAGCAAAAAAATTAAAAAAAAAATAAACTCCTTTTAAAAAAAAGTTCAGCAATTCCAAATTCTATTCCTCTCTTTTTCCTTCCTTCCCCTTCCCCCTCCATTATACAATGAAGAACTGTGATTGACTTAGCTATTCTCAGCAATACAACGATTCAAGAAAAAGACTGCAGGATGGAGGAATTAATGGAGGAAAGGAGGGAAGAGGAAAGGGAATAGAGGAAGAGAAGGAAGTAGGGAGAAAGAAAGGAAGGGAAAGAGAAAAGGAGGGGAAAAGGGAGAGAAGGAAGGGTGGAAAGGAAGGGAAGATAGAAGGAAAGGGAAAATAGCATGCTTCAGTCTATAATCAGAAAATATCAGTTCCTTCTCTGGAGATGGATAGCACACTTCATTTTGAGTTCTTTGGGATTGTCTTCAATTGTTGTATTGTTGAGAATAGCTAAATTACTCTTCATTGCATAATATTGCTATTACTGTGTACAACATTCTGGTTCTGCTCACTTCACTTTGCATCAGTTCATACAAGTCTTTTTTTTCCTGAAATCATCCTGCTTACTATTTCTTTTTTTTAATTATTATTATTATTAAAAGGTTTTTATTTACAAAACATATGAATGATTTTTTTTACATTGACCATTGCAAAACTTTTTTTTTTGTTGTTCCAAGCTTTTCCCCTCCTTCCCCCCAACCCCCAGCCTTAGATGACAGGTAATCTAATACATGCTAAATATGTTAAATTATATGACAAATCCAATATATGTATATATATCTATACTTATCTTACTGCACAAGAAACATCATATCTAGAAAGAGAAAAAAAAAACCTAACAAGGAAAACAAAATGCACTGCTTACTATTTCTTATAATACAACAATATTCCATCATAATCACATACCACATTCCTCAATTGTAAATGGTCAAAGGATATGAACAATTTTCATTCTAGACATATGAAAAAATGTTCTAAATCACTATTGATTAAAAAAATACAAATTAAGACAACTTTGAAGTACCACTTCAAACTTCTCAGATTAGCTAAGATGACAGGAAAAGATTATGATAAATGTTGGAGGAGATGTGGGAAAACTGGAACACTAATGAATTCTTGATGGAGTTGTGAAATGATTCAACCACTCTGGAGAGCAATTTGGAACCATACCCAAAGAGCTATCAAACTGTGCATACTCTTTCATCCAGCAGTGTCTCTACTGGATCTGTATCCCAAAAAGATCATAAAAAGAAGAAAAGGACCCACATGTACAAAAATGCAGCAGCTCTTTTTTGTAGTGGCAAAGAACTAGAAACAGAGTGGACATGAATCAGTTGGGGAATAGCTAAATGGTACATGAATGTAATGGAATATTATTGCTCTATAAAAAATGATGAATAGGCTGATTTCAGAAGAACCTGAAAGGCTTGCATGCACTGATGTAAAGTAAAGTGAGCGGAACCAAGAGAACATTGTACACAATAACAATATTATGTAATTACCAACTGTAATGGACTTGGCTCTTTTCAACAATGCGGTGATGGAAAGTCCCATCCACAGCCAGAGAGAACTATGGAGATTGAATGTGAATCAAAGTATGGTATTTTCACCTTTTTTGGTGTTGTTTTTGCTTGCTGGGGTTTTTTTCCTCTCATTTTCCCCCTTTTAATCAGATGTTTCTTGTGTAGCAGGACATATGTGGAAATACATACATATATATGTGGGTGTATGTGACATACACACGCACACACACACATATATATATACACACATAGTAGAATTCTATATGTGTAATCTATATCAGATTGCTTGCTTTCTTGGGAAGGGGAAAGGGAGGGAGAGGGAGAAATATTTGGAATGCAAGGTTTTGCAAAGATGAATCTTGAAAATTATCTTTGCATGTATTTGGAAAAATAAAATACTATCAAAAAATCATATCACACAGCTTGTTTAATCATTTCCCAATAACTGGGCATCCTCTCAATTTCCAGTTCTTAGCATCACAAAAAAAGCTGCTATAAATATACAGAATTTTTTCTCCCCTACATGTTTTTTTGTTTTTTTGGGGATGTCTTTTGAATATTTTGGGGTCAAAGGGTATCTATCCCCTTGGGCATAATTCCAAATTACTCTTCAGAAGGGATGGACCAGTTTACAATTCTACCAATAATGCAATGGTGTTCCATTGTCATTTCTATTTTCATATCTTTTTATTCATAGAATTGCCAACATTACAGGTCAGCCCCTCATCATCTCACACATATATTACTGCAATAATCTTCTAATCGATGCTCCTGCCTCAAATTTCTCCTTACTTCAACATTCATCTTCTGCTCAAGTTGCTAAAGCAATCTTCCTAACTTTCAGGTCTGACCATGTCACCCCCTAAACTCAATAAACTCTTTTTATTTCCTCCAGGATTAGATATAAAATTCTCTGTTTAGTATTTTAAATTCCTTCATAACCTGACCCATTCACTCCTACCTTTCCAGTTTTCTCATACTTTATTCCTCATTCCAAATATTTCATGATCCAGTTACAGTGCTTTTCTTCAGAAAGAACAGTATCTCCTGACTCCATACCTTTAGACTAGGTATTATCTGCCATGGCCTAAATGTTCTCCATCCTCACCTTCATTTCCTAGACTCCATGATTTCCTTTAAGACAGCTCGAATCATACCTTCTATAGGCAGCCTTCCCAATTTGTACATATACATGTACACACACAGTTAATTGCATGCTGTCTCCTCAATTACAAAGTGAGCTCCTGAATATAATAAAAATGACAATACTACCTCAATTAATTTACTTATTTAGTGCCATACCAATTAAACTCCCAAAAAATTATTTTACAGATCTAGAAAAAATAGTAGCAAAGTTCATCTGGAAGAAGAAAAGGTCAAGAATTTCATGGGAATTAATAGAAAAAAACTCTGATGAAGGTTGCCTAGCTATGCCAGATCTAAAACTATATTATAAAGCAGCGGTCATCAAAACCATTTGGCACTGGCTAAGAAACAGAGTAGTCGATCAGTGGAATAGGATAGGACCACAGAACAAACTAGGCAATAACTATAGCAATTCAGTATTTGATAAACCCAAAGACCCCAGCTTTTGGGATAAGAACTCACTGACAAAAACTGCTGAGAAAATTGGAAAGTAGTGTGGAAGAAATGAGGGCTTGACCCACACCTAACACCACATACCAAGATAAGATCTAAATGGGTTCATGATTTATATATAAAGAGTGATATTATAAGGAAGTTGGAGGAACATAGAATAGTTTACCTCTCAGACCTGTGGAGAAGGAAGGAATTTGTGTCCAAAGAAGAGATGGAACTCTTAATTGAACACCAGACGAATAATTTTGATTATATTAAGTTAAAAAGTTTTTGTACAAACAAAACTAATGCAGAGAAGATTAGGAGGGAAGCAATAAATTCGGAAATCATCTTTATATTTAAGGGTTCTAATAAAAGTCTCTTTTCTAAAATATATAGAGAATTGACTCATATTTGTAAGAATTCAAGCCCCTTTCCAATCGATAAATGGTCAAAGGATATGAATAGACAATTTTCAGATGATGAAATTAAAACTATTTCTAGTCATATGAAAAGGTGCTTCAAATCACTATTGATCAAAGACATGCAAATTAAGACAACTCTGAAATACCACTACACACCTGTCAGATTGGCTAAGATGACAGGAAAAGATAATGACAAATGTTGGAGGGGATGTGGGAAAACTGGGACACCGAAAAATTGTTGGTAGAGCTGTGAATGGATCCAACCATTCTGGAGAGCAATTTGGAACTAGGCTCAAAAAGTTATCAAACTGTGCATACTCTTTGACCCAGCAGTGTTTCTATTGTGCCTATATCCCAAAGAGATTTTAAAGGAAGGAAAGGGCCCCACATGTGCAAGAATATTTGTGGCAGCCCTTTTTGTAGTGGCTAGAAACTGGAAACTGAATGGATGTCCATCAATTGGAGAATGGCTGAATAAATTATGGCATATGAATGTCATGGAATATTATTGTTCTGTGAGAAATGACCAGCAGGATGATTTTAGAGAGGCCTGGAGAGACTTGCATGAACTGATGCTAAGTGAAATGAGCAGAACCAGGAGATCATTATACACGGCAAAAACTATATTACATGATGATCAATTCTGATGGACATGGCTCTCTGCAACAATGAGATGTTTCAAACCAGTTCCAACTGTTCAGTGATGAAGAGAGCCATCTACACCCAGGGAGCAGCCTGTGGGATCTGAGTGTGGACCACATCATAGCATTTTCACGCTCTCTACTGATGTTTGCTGGCATCTTGTTTTTCTTCTCAGGTTTTTTTTTCTGTAGATGTGATTTTTCTTGTACAGCAAGATAACTGTATAAATATGTGTGTATATATGTGTGTGTGTGTATTCGATCTGTCATGTATTTTAACATAATTAACATGTATTAGACTTCCTTCCATCTGGGGGAGGAGGTGGGGGGAAGAAGGGAAAATTTTGTAACAGAAAACTTCGCAAGGGTCAGTGTTGAAAAATTACCCATGCTTATGTTCTGCAAGTAAAAAGCTTTAAAAAAAAAAAAAAAAAGTGAGCTCCTTTGTCTTTCTTTTTATCCCAGCACTTAGTCTACAGCCTAGCACAGAGGAGGTGCTTATTGATTAGCTAATGACTACAGAAGAAAATGCTTATGGGTGGACATGATAGCTTCCAGTATCTGCAAAAGTGTTAGATAAAAGAGGGTATTAATCAGAACTAGAGGGTAGAAAGAGAAGCAGTGGGTATAAATTGCAAAATGGCTATTTTAGACTCAGCGTAAAGAAAAATTTCTGAACAATGAGAAATATCCTCAATTGGAATGGGCTGGATCTCCTTCATTGAAGGTCTTCAAATAAAGGTTAGATAACTACTTGGGGGTAGGGAGTGGTGATGGTGTTCTACAAAGGATTCTTATTCAGGTACTGACTGAATGAGATGCCCTTTGAGATTTCATCCATCCAGCTCTTTCTATAACTCAGATGCTCAAGAAAAAAAAAAAAAAAGAACAGTAAACCACATATTTATGCACAGAAAGCAAAAGAAACATGTTCACACATAGTCTGAATTAAGACAGAGAGACAGAAGCCCCAAATCATCCTTTGTCATCCAGCCAAACAGCTTTATGAGGAAACCTATTTGCAACAAGCTGCTAGCCACCTGAGCAATGCAAGCAATTGCAAACTCAGAGCAGCAAGAGGAACAGCAGAGACAAATGTAGGGAAGGCTCTAGGGAATCCTGCTTTAGGGGAGTCCTTCACAGGAAAGACATAAGAGAAAATTCTAGGAGGCCTGCGTCAGCAGCACAGAAGGGCCACTGTGTGTTCTGTAGATAACATGGGCTGAGGCTGCCTATATTTCCTTAGGGAACTTATACCTGGACACAGACATAGCTCAGATGGGCAGAGTTCTTTCTAGGAACCAGAGCCCTGTATAAACAAAAGCTTTTCTGATGAATTTCTGAAATTGTTTTCTTCCTCAGCTACTGTTACCAACTCCTTTCTTCTGCCTTCCCAAACAAGTGTTACTTAAGCAGCACAGGGTTCATTCATTTATTCTTTGGCTCTGGTTTGCCTTCTCAGAGGCTAATGATTTAGTTGCTGCTCATAAGGGAAGAGATGAAGGGTAGACAGTGATTACATTCTCTCCATCTCTACCCACAATGGTCACCCCCAGTGAGGACAGAAATGTGGAGTGGAATGTCTCTTGAAATCTAATCTGTTCAGCTGAGAATCCCAGTGAGGCGTCTCTAGTCCTCCAGGGACTCCCCAACAAAGCACTTTTGTCCAGTTTCCCAGGACACATGACAATCTCTGAAGAATATTTCCCTTGCATCTAACTCAAAAGATGGACTCCTTACAATTCTAAGAAAATCATCCCACTGCCATCGTAGACAGGTATTCCCTATACTTATTTTTTCATTTGCTAGTCCTTTTTAATCACACCTAAGAAAAGCTGATACGGTTCCCATAATTTCAGTTTCTCTATTCCCAGAAGGAATGCATCATCTTATCTATCCTATCTACTTCATAAAGCTGTTGTCAGCTAAGCACTTGCAGAAGTACCACTGAAATGTGAATTATTACAATAATGATGATACTGCTATGACTACAGTTATAACGACTACTATTATTATTACTTCAAGTTCTGAAGAATTTTTTTCCTTCACTACCTCTACTGCTTATTCTTCACTCAATCAGCAGGTGGCATTATTCTGCAAGTTGTTAAAGCACAGAAAAAACACATGGATGCAGCATGAGCCAAACTTGTATGGCCTAGGAAGTATCTTAAAATCCCACCCCTTGAGGCAGCTAGATAGCGCAGTGGATAGAGCATCAGCCCTGAAGTCAGGAGGACCTGAGTTCAAATCTTGCCTCAGACACTTAACACATCCTAGCTGTGTGTCTCCTGGGAAGTCACTTAACCCTAATTGCCTCAGGGGGGGAGGAAATCCTTGCTGTTCATACTGTGAATTACTATTACTGTGATACAAATAACTTGACTTCTATACTTATAGAATTTGTAATTTCATTAATGTGAGGTTGGTCCTTCCAAGATGACCCCCTCTTCCAGACCTTAGTTGTCATAGGGTCACAGAGTCAGAGCTCTATGGGACCTTGGAGGGCAACTAGTTCAAATTCCTTATTTTACAGATGAAGAAACTGATGTTCACCCAAGGTAAAATGACTTACTCAAGGTCACAAAAGTATTAAGTGATCTGATTCTAAATCCATCATACTATCCACTGTACCTCTCTTATATAGTATTCAATACTTGGTAAAACCCCCCAAATTTGGCCCTAGTGGCCAACCCTCTGATGATAAGGCTCTACAAATTGAGAGAACAGACTAATACATGGAGAGCATGCCTGGCCTATTGCTGAGGTGATCCTGGCCTGAAAAGATCTACTAAGAGCTTGAGAGGGTTATAAAACTTGATCCAATATTCCAATGGGTCTGTGATTATATAGCTGTTGAGTGACACTCCTCAAAATACAGTATTTTATCTATTGATGCCTGCCCATCCTATATAATTCAATGGGAGCTCCCATAAGTTTGCCAGATGGATAAGATTAGATGTATCAGACTTACCTTTTGTGATGAGATGCAAAACAATAATAATAATACAAAAGTATATTGCCTTAAAATTACATGAATTTATTATAATAACATTAAAAATATGCCTTGTTGTACTCCCTTATTGTATCCCCACTACTTTTGCATCCTAGGAAGGTGTCCACTTTGCATTACTCAGAAATTCTGCCTCTATTGTGGAATCTTTCAGATAAGATACCAAGGACTTGCGCAACTAGTCCTGCTCATTGGTTTACTACTTTGAAGAAACAGTACCCACAGACAGATTAACCTAGTGTTGGACAACTGAGATTCAAAATATCTTCTGAGCAATGGCTCTGGGTCAACCAGGAGTTGAAAAGGCAATCACAAACAATGTAGTACTTTACAAATAGAAATCAAAACATGGAAGGAAACCCAGGGCTTCTCATATGGTTTTTTGAGAGATAAACACAAGCATAATAATCATCAATAACAGGAGTTCTGTCTAAATGAAAATAGTGATATGGCAATGTTGGTATCTCACTAGATACCACTATGCAGGGGAAAAGGGGAGAAGGAAGATTTTTGAAAGCTGCTATTTAGGAGTCTGTATGCATTCCAGATGCAAAGGTATTTTAGTCAATTAGATTAATTTTAAGATCACTGGAGATTAAACAAAAAACAAAAAACAAAAAAAAACTATGTCAAAGTGAGATTATTATTTGCTCCATCTTAACTCATCCAAAATCAACTTCTCTCCCCACACAACACTCTCAAAGTCCCAGCTGAAAATCCAGCTGAACAAACAGAAACTTTTAATAATCTGGTTGCTAATTACGGAGCAAAGTACAAGTAACAGTGAAACAGGTTCAGCATAGAACCAGACTCATTAAGAACCATCTCCATAGCCCTACCTGGAAATGCAAAATGATGGTCCAAATCAGGCCTAGAGTTAGCTTGGGGTTGCCATCTGTGATATCATCATTGCGAATGTTCACCAATTTTACCTGGAAGAGAAGCACAAGTGGCTATGAGAACACTGACTCTAGTACTTTCCCACTGTATGTATTACTTCCTTTTTCACTATTATCTTACATTTTCTCCCCCTGCTCCTACCTTCTTGACATTGGTCTGCTTCTTACCTCATGCCCCTTCTCCCCCTCCCAATCTCTAAAAACCACTTCCATACCCCCATCACCACTCGCTCACATAGACACTGAAGGTCAATCTTATCTGGGAGTTAAATACTGCTTCATCCTCCTCTATTCCTCTTTTGTTCCTTTTTACTTCTTCTTTTCTTGAACTAAAACTAGGACTACTTCCTGAAGGATACCACCCAGAGGCCATGATCAACAGAAGCCTTATTTTCACCATGTTCCTCATTTCCCTCAGAGTGAAAGTAGAATAGTTGTGTATTTATTTTTCCTGTTCACCAGTGTCACTGCCAGCCCCAGCTATCTTGACCCCTCTATTTCTCTGCAAGTTCACAAGAGTGCCACACTACCCGCACTGTTATCAATCTTTCTCATTGATCCTTCTCCCTTACTCCAGCTGACCTTTCTGCTCTTAATTCCATTCATTCCCACCTCCCTAGGAACCCTGCTTCTTCATTTGGGAGCAGTAAGAAAAATGAGAAAAAAAATCCTGATATACAAGAGATCACATCATATAGCAGGGACAGCAGCAGATTGGGTATAAGGGACTAAACTCTAGATCTAGTCCTACCATTAACTGTCTATATGATTTAGAAGCAAGTAATTTCACATCTCCAGGCTTTAGTTTCTACACCTGAAAAATGGTTCTACAATTTTCATTAATGCCCCCCTCACATCTTTAACACCTCTCTCCACTGACTCCTTTGCATCTATCAATAAATATTCTTGCATCTTTTCATTTTGAAAAAAGTCCCAACTCTTTCAAGCTACAATCCTAATGATTTCTTTTTCAATGATCAAATTCCTTAAAAACTATTTTACACATACATTTCAATATTTAGGCTTGCTCTGCTTAGCAGAAAAGAAAAGAATTAAGTAGGGTTGTTAGAAGTTTTGGAAAAGCAGATTGGGAAAAGCAAATAAGATAAAATATAGCTTCCTAACAATAAGAACCATCCAAAAGTGGAATGGACTATTTTGTAAGTTGATAGGTTCTCATTTATTAAAATCTTTCAGGGAATGTTAAACAACCATCTGTTGAATATATTGTAGAAAGGATTCTTAGTCAAGTATGGATTGATCTGGAGATCATCTGAGGTCTTCCAACACTTTCAAGTTAAATGACTGTGGGCAAATCATTTGATCTTCATAAGCCTCGATTTTCTTAACGATAAAATAGGGATAATATGTGCGGCCCTTATTTTGCAGGATCTGTGAGGATCCAACAAGATAAATAGCTTTGTAAACATTAAAGCATTATATAAATACTGGCTATCAACAAATCTAACAGTCTTTTCACAGCCCTTGACATTATTTAATTGCTCTGCATTAATTAATACTGTTTACTCTCTCCTACAGTGGTTTCTGGGGACAGATATGTGGCTCAGTGGATGGAGCCACTATAGGCCGGGAGTCAAGAAAACTTAAGTTTAAAACTAGCCACAAATATTTACTAGTGGGTAAGTCACAATCTCTGTTTGTCTCTGTTTTCAGATCTGTAAAATTGAGATAATAAAAGCAGCTACCTTCCAAGGTTGTTAAGAGTAAAAGAGCAGGGGCAGCTAGGTAGCGCAGTGGATAGAGCACCAACCCGGAAGTCAGGAGGACCTGAGTTCAAATCTGGTCTCAGACACTTAACACTTCCTAGCTGTGTGACCCTGGGCAAGTCACTTAACCCCAATTGCCTCAGCAAAAACCAAACAAAAACAAAAAGAGTAAATGATCAAATCAAATCAAGGTTGCTGAGACCTACTGCTTTTATCTTTGGAACATCTCCTGAATATACCCCCATTTTCTCTTCTGACACTGTTCTTCTTCAATTACTGTAAAAGTACTTTTTATATCCTAAAGCACTACAAAAATCTGAATATTACATAATTATAGCTAATAATAACAATAATAGTTAATTCTCAACTTGTGCATTCAGTAGAACATCCTATATATGGGGATACATGACAGGAATGAGAAATCAAGAGAACACACATAAAACATATTTGTCTACCCATTTAGTACATTTATGTCTTGAAATCCAATCTGATAAGGACTTTTTATATCTGTCATCTTCATTCTTTAACCATTTTTAGGATACTTCTAGACTTTGCACCAAGACTACAAGATTTTACAACTGGAGTACATTTCAAAAGATCATTTGGTTAAATCCCTTGTCATAATCCAGGATTGATAGTGGCCCATTTTCTTTGCAAATATTTCTAAGGCAGTTAGAATAATATAGTGAGCTGGCCTTGGAAAGAAGAAGACCCAAATTCAAATCCCACCTATGACTTATACTAGCTGTGTGACTCTGAGGCAAAAGGTACAGGCCCACATTAGCAGATGGAAGTTTCCTATACAAAATCATAAGTTTAGTCCCTATATTCTATGGATAACATCTCTACAATTTGGTAGTTTATTGTAGATTTTTTTTTTCAAATTCTTACACTCAAAACATTGCCTTTTGTAAAATGAGAGGATGGGCATTTAAGTCTGACTTCTCTGTTTCTTCAAACAACTCTACTACATATAGCTCAAGATCCATGCAGGACAGAGTAGGAACCTCAACTGATAAAGATGCAGAAGTGATGCTATGTAGTGAGAATATAATATTGCTGTATTATGATAGCAAGATTATATAAATGATAACAGGTTGTGGCTTATGTCTAAGTAACCACAAAGTTGGAAAAGAAAATCAATAAATGGGAGTGCACCCAAAGAGAACTGGCAACCTATCCATATGTAGTAAAAGCAGAGAGGAAGTACCAGAGTACACAGAGCACTGGAGTTAGGAAGACTCATTTTCCTGAGCTCAAATCTGGCCTCATACGTTTATTAGCTGTGTGACTCTGGGCAAGTCCCAGTTTGTTTCAGTTTCCTTATCTGTAAAATGAGCTGAAGGAAATGGCAAACCACACCAGTATCCTTGACAAGAAAATCCCAAATGGAGTCACAAAGAGTAGGACACAACTGAAAATTACTTTAAAAAAAAAAAAAAAACTGTAATAATGTTTCCTGCCAGTAATTCCCAGAAAATGAAGTCAGAACTAGGTCACTGCTTTAACATCGTTAAAAACACATTGGTTGATCATTACTCAGGGACCAAGAGTTCTTGAAGCATTTTTAAACCATCGAAGGAAAAGGAAGAGCAAGGAGGAAGCAATCTTACCTGACGCTGCTTCAGGAAGTCCAGAGCAATCTGCACATTTTGCAGTCTATGGAATCGCATCCTGCCCTTCTCTCGGGGCTACAATAAGAAGAGAGAAAAACTTTTAATTCTGCCTGCTGCTCTAAATTAGGTCCCTTTACCATCCTTTCCAATGATAGAAACTAGACTGGAAAAGAAAACCTCTTTGCTGAGTCCTTGGCTTCTGAATATAAATTCCTTGAAGACCTCCATCTTTTCCAAAAGCTGGATCCCCAGTTCCATTCCCAACAAATAATACCTTGGTTATTGTCATGCACATCACAAACACAACACACTAATGACTGGTGTGAATTCAGTGGATCAGCCTTTGCTAGTTGTTTTGTGTACCTGAGTTTGGCAAACTATGAGTCTGAATTGTCATTTTCCATTGTTTACACCAAAAAACTTCCTTAAATCAAAGATTAAAAATAAAAATCTACATTAAAGAAGGGGGGGGGGAATATCTGGGGAAACACAACACTGTACTAAAATGCTTCATTTTTTAGGAAATGTTCTCTGGCAGATAGGGACTGTTTGCAACATATTCTAGAATAGAAGGGCAAGTGAAAATGCTCAGGAGAAGAGCAAGAATTTGGAGTATGGTAATCAGTCTCTTATAGTTAACAGGAGTAGCAAAGGTAAGAAAGTTAGCTTCTTGTTATTGTGTGAAATATCCAGTGGGAGGAATGGGGGGAGAAACCTAAGGCATAATTCTGACACAATAACTTTTAGCTGTTGTATATTATACCCAAGAAAAAAAGGTTTTTAGACCAGGACCACAAATGTGGTATTATGGCACCAAAAGGATCACCACCACAGAAAAAACGTAGTTTTCTAACTATGCTAGGTGACAGAATGAATAAGAGTTTTAGATCTGGACTCAAGAAGACATGAATTCAATTCTGATCTCAGACATGAGTAAATGACTTAATCTCTGTCTACCTCAGTTTCCTCATCTGTAAAATGGGGATAATAAAAACATCTTCCTCCTAAGGCTGATGTGAGAACAAAATGAGACAATATTTATAAAAAATGTTTTATAAACCTTAAAACCCTATATAGCTGCGGATAGCTATTTTTATATTCAACTAAAATTGTATCCAATCATCTTTTCTGATGAGTATGCACAGAAATATTTAATTCTGTAACATTCTTGGTATTCATATTCTTTTACCCAAGTTAGGTACAAATCCAGAGCTCCTTTTATTCTATCAATACTGGTTCCAATGTATCTCTCCTGTTAAACTGTATTTAATTAGCTCCTATGTGCCAGTCTGATACAACAATAACTTCATGGAGACTTCATGGAACTGCTTCAGGTACCTGATCAGAGAAGACTGGGTGCCAATCTAGTTGCTTAATTGGAAAGAGAGATAATGTAGGAGAGAACTGGGGTGGCAGAGAGAGGAAATAGATAATCCTTTCCTTCCATAAGGCCCTTACAGTAGCAGAAAGACTAGGGTACTCTGAAAAGGTTCCACAAGAAATATGGGATTTTCCCAGTAAAAACCATTCTCTTATCACCTCAGTTGGGGGAGTCTGACTATGACTCAGGTAACAATAGTCTCTGAAATATCAGTTCTGGAACATAGGAATCAAGATCACACAGGAGATTAAGTGGGTTCAAGGGACAAGGAATAGCACTAGGCTGCTAGAGAGATGTTACCTAGTCCCTATTTCTAGAAGTAGTATACTCTAGTTGAGCAGGATCTGAAAGCAAAGAAGTCTCCCCATGGGCTCTCACTTATGCTATAAACATTCCCTACTAAATTCCTTACACATAACAACCTTAATAACATGCAAAGTTAAATCCTTGCTGTCTATCAGCAAGGCTACAGTCAGTATTATTCAAAGATAAGCAACTCCATGCAGTGAGGGCTTGGCAATGACAAAGGGAGGGATTTCTTTTCCCCCTGTTATCGCCTCTAAGGGAGTGAGCAGTTAAGAGGTGCTTCAGTTAGTTTTTGGGAGGCTGGAAGATATAAGCAATTAACTGACATGCTATCACTTAAACACTCCACATTCTCACACTGCAGGCCACCTGGAGACCTCTTCTCCAAAAAAAACAAAACAAAACAAAACAACAACAACAACAAAAAAAAAAAAAAAAAAAAAAAAAAAACTGGACCTCCTTAGCTATCAGACTGCTCCAAGTCTCCAGGTCACAACAGAATCTCTTGCCTCCACAATATCATTACGTGCCACATGCCCTCAAATATTCCAAAATCATTTAAGAGTGTGACAAGGAAGGACAATTAATTTTAACTATTCTCCTGGAGGCAAACTCCTCCACTGGAGAGGGAGGCAATAGTTAACTGAATTCCTGGAGACGCAGAGAGAGATAGACCATTTTATGGCTCCTGCAGTGTCAGCTGGGATAGTGATGACCTCAAGGGTTCAAAACCTACTACATCATCATCATCTTCCTCCTCCTGCTCTTCACTGCTTGCTCGACGCCAGGAGGGCATGCTCACCAGGCGAAGGGTCTTCAGCCCTGCTGGCTCCTTTGGTCAACAGGAAGGCCATAGACACAACACAACAACAGGAAATCCACAACACAAAATCAAAAAGAGAATGAATGCACCACAGATGAAGAGGGGTAAAAGAAAGCATGAAAAATGTCTCCCTCCCAAAGAAAACATGAGAAAATCTTGACTAAGAATAAAACAATTTTTCTTTTGCTTGTCATTAATCTTCTTCAACTATACAACACAAAACAAAAAAGAGGATGAATGTAATATAGATGAGTGGAAGAGAAAACAACAGGAAAATACCCTACCTCCCAATGAAAATGAGAAATCAAGACCAGAGCAAATAACTATATTAACAACGATATCTCAAGTGCTGGATAATCATTTATGAATTCTAGCTAAAGGAGGAAACGAAGGGAGTAGGATAGAGGTGGATAGGAGATACCAACTTTCCACAAGTGACATAGTAATGGTTCCATAAACAACTGGGTCAATATTAAGAGGCCTCTCTTATGGAAGCAAACAAGAAAAAAAAAAAAAAAAAAAAAAAAAGGATCTCATTAGGGTTTGAACTTAATGTGGTAGGAGTTCTACCATGCAGGAAATAATACAAAATTATTGTAGAATGTTACCTATAAAACAAATTTCAACAAAAACATAGTCACCAAATACACTAAACAAAATGCTCAATTCATTCTTTCTTTCTTGTTTGCTTTTTGCTGAGGCAATTGGGGTTAAGTGACTTGCCCAGGGTCACACAGCTAGGGAATGTTAAGTGTCTGAGGCCAGATTTGAACTCAGGTCCTCCTGACTTCAGGGCTGGCGCTCTATCCATTGCGCCACCTAGCTGCCCCCCCTCAATTCATTCTTAAGTGAGGACTAAGAAACAAATTACAAAATGGCAGCAAAGTTTTGATAGGACACACAACTTAGACCACAAACAAAAAAACAGGAAGAACCAGAGTTTCATATGTTAGCCACATATGCTATATGCATATATAGCTAGTCACAGAAAGCCATGAAAGGAATTTAAAATCATACATGCTAAAAGGCATATAAGTGTAAAACTAAAGGAGGAGTAATGTGGAAAGCAACCAGTCCCAGTGGGAATACAGGTCAAATTTGACTAATTTTTTAAAATCCTAGGATGTATACGTGTCAATAGAGCCAACTGACTAAGCTTTTGAGTACTTCTTGGGTCCCCTTCGCCAAAGAATTCATTACTTACTAGTCATCTTCCTGATAATGAGTCTTCCATATTTAACTAGGCTGCAAAGCAATGAGACTGTTGCCAATATCAAACTCAAAATCTTTAAAATTTAGTAAAACTTTTGGTGCATCTGAACAGCCCAGGACATTTCTATGGCATGATGGAACACTGGAATAAGAATATGGTGAAGATTTGGCCAAGATCTACAAAATCCTATCATCTTCCCCCATTTCCTTAAAGGTTAAAGGATCTCATGATATAAACAACCCATGGAATGATGTGCCTGTAAATTCTATCTGCTTATCCATTCAAATTAGCATGGGCAAAAGCTGCAGACTGACAGGAAGGGAAAGCTCACACTATATTATACTACAGAAGTAAAGGGCTCTCCCATAGACTAAGATGAGGCTATTTTTTAAAGAAAATGATTTTAATTGTTCTGAAAGCAGAGATGGCCATCTTCCTGAGGTGACAACTCACTCAGCCACAAGGGGAGAAAAGTGAGGTAGTTAGACATAGATGGGACAGGGGACAGGAATACTTAGGTTTTTAAAGGCAAACTAGAGGTTCTCAGCTGATCTAAGGAAAAGATCAAAGATCATAGATAACTGGAAGAGTCTATTAAAGACTGACAAGTCTTTTTTAAGATGGAAGAAAAAAAACATACCTGTTCAATAAAGTTGCACTTCAAAATGATCCCCGAAAAGTTTGAAAACTTACAGATTAACATAAATATAAATAGAGAAAAAAACACTACTTTTAATATGGGAATATTCTATTTCTGGTTTCTACTGAGAAATAACAGTACCACTTAAATTACAATGAAAACGCTGCCTATGTAGTTACGTTTCATTCAAAAAAAAAAAAAAAAAGGACCCCCAACGTCTTCTATTATAATGAACAATGTATCTTGTGAAGGGAAAAGAAGGACACCAGACACACATAAACCCACATACAAAAAGACTAAGGACCCCACTACCCCATGACAAGAATGTAGAAGCTCACCAATTTGATCCCGGAGAGAACCTCCAGAAGAGATATCAAGTTATGGCCATCTCGAAGATCTTCGTAGAGATCATTAATATGCTTACGGACCTGTGGATGAGAATAATAGATACTATTTAACCTGGAATAAATACAATTATATCTAGTTCACAGCAAACTCAATATACAAAACTACCTGATAAAAGCTTTGAATTCAGAGATTATCCAGGCTGGGGTACTAAATATGGAGGAGATAGAATATATACAAATTAACTATAATAACAAGAAGAATAAGAACAAAGGAATGATCCAAACTAAAAACTTTATGATAATTTGAGGAGACAGAGAACAATTTTACATGAGAGGACTAGGGGAAAGCTTCTAGAAAGTACTGTTTTCTATTAGGAATGCTGAACCTTGTAGGAAGAAAAAGATTTTAATAGGTGGAGCTAAGGGGATTGGGACGGGATATGTTCCTGGCCCTGGAGGGAGGAGAAAGAGCTACCAATCTGGTTTGGAGCTACAACAGTAATTCCAGCTGCACACTTGGAAATTTACAATAAATGCTTTAAAACATGTTTTAAAACATCCTTAAGACTTACTTGGTCCAGAAGATTGAGAATTGAACTATTACATTCTGGTTGCTAAAATAGTGATCTCCAAAGTGGAGCCCTGCATGACATTTGTTTAGCAGATTATTTTCTCCCCTTAATAGCCAATCACAAGGCTTTTCTCCAACACAACCAAAGCTATGTTCTTCACTTAATATTCCTCTTAATTCATCTTTGCTAGTTCTTCATCCAGTAACTGTAGGAGTGACCTAAAGTTCAGTTTTGGATCCTCTAAGCATTTCCAGAATAATATCTCACTTGGTAATCTTATTCCTTTCCATGGATTTAATTATTATATCCAAAGCATATGATTCCTAGATCTTAACATCCAGCTGCAGTCTTGCAGCCTATCTTTTGGAAATCTTTAATATCCTTTATGTATCTTTAAATGAACATGTCCAAAATGGAACTTCTTCCCAACTTTCTAACTATGGTCAAGGGCACCCCCAACTTCTCAGGCATTCTTCCCCTATAACTTTGGTGTGTCATCCTCAGTTTCTCACTCAATCATGCCATATATTCAATCTTTTGTTAAATTTAGTCATTTCTACCTTAACAACATCTCTCAACTTCTCTATACTCATACACAGCTACAATTAGTTCTTCCCAGGACTGTTACAATAGCCTTCTGGTTGGTCTCTATCTCAAGCTTCTCCCCACTCCAATCTTCTAATCAACCACAAAAAGGATTTTTCTTTTTTTTTTCTTTTCTTTTTTTAATTATATATATATATTTATTTTTTTTATTTTATTTGCATAACATATGTGTGGGTAATTCTTCAACAATAACCCTTACATAGCTTTCCGTTACAAATTTTTCCCCCCAACTCCCCACCCCTCCCCTAGATGGAAGGATATCCACTACATGTTAATTATGTTAAAATATTGGCAAATCGAATATATGTATACATATTTCCAAACTTATCATTGTTGTGCAAGAAAAATTTTATCTACACAAACGATATATCAGATAAAGGAAACACAATGTAAGCAAACATCAATCAAGGAGTATGAGAATGTTATGTTGTGGTCCACATTTCACATCCCTCTCTCTGGGTGTATATGGCTTTCTTCAGTGAACAATTGGAGGTGGTTTGAAACATTTCATTGTTGAAGAGAGCCATGTCCATCAGAATTGATCGTCATATAGTACTGTTGTTGCCGTGTATAATGATCTCCTGGTTCTGCTCATTTCACTCAGCATCAGTTCATGTAAGTCTTTCCAGGCCTCTCTGAAATCATCTTGCTGGTCATTTCTTACAGAACAATAATATTCCATAATATTCATATACCATAATTTATTCAGCCATTCTCCAACTGAAGGGCATCTATTCAATTTCCAGTTTCTAGCCACTACAAAAAGGGCTGCCATAAACATTCTTGCATATGTGGGGCCTTTTCCTTCCTTTATGATTTCTTTGGGATATAAGCCCAATAGAAATGCTGCTGGGTCAAAGGGTATGCACAGTTTGATAACTCTTTGAGCATAGCTCCAAATTGTTCTCCAGAATGGCTGTATCCGTTCACAGCTCCACCAACAATGCATCAGTGTCCCAACCCTCCCACATCCCCTCCAACATTCATCATTAACTTTTCCTGTCATTTTAGCCAATCTGACAGGTGTGAAGTGGTACCTCAGGGTTGTCTTGATTTGCATTTCTCTGATCAATAGTGATTTGGAGCACCTTTTCATATGACTATAAATAGTTTTAATTTCATCCTTTGAAAATTGTCTGTTCATATCCTTTGACCATTTATTGATTGGAGAATGGCTTGAATTTTTATAAATATGAGACAATTCTCTATATATTTTAGAGATGAGACCTTTATCAGAACCCTTAAATGTAAAGATGATTTCCCAATTTATTGCTTCCCTCCTAATCTTGTCTGCATTGATTTTGTTTGTACAAAAACTTTTTAACTTAATATAGTCAAAGTTATCTATCTGGTTTTCAATTAAGAGTTCCAGTTCTTCTTTGGACATAAATTTATTCCATCTCCATAGGTCTGAGAGGTAAACTATATTACATTCCTCTAATTTACTTATAGTATCACTATATCCAGATCATGAACCCATTTAGATCTTATCTTGGTATGTGGTGTTAGATGTGGGTCAAGCCCTAATTTCTTCCACACTAGTTTCCAGTTTTCCCAGCAGTTTTTGTCAAATAGTGAATACTTATCCCAAAAGCTGGGATCTTTGGGTTTATCAAAAACCAAATTGCTATAGTTATTGCCTAGTTTGTCTTGTGATTCTATCCTATTCCACTGATCGACTACTCTATTTCTTAGCCAGTACCAAATGGTTTTGATGACCGCTGCTTTATAATATAGTTTTAGATCTGGTACAGCAAGTCCACCATCATCAGCCTTTTTTTTCATTAATCCCCTTGAAATTCTTGACAAAAAGGATTTTTCTAAAGCAAAGTCTACGTTAACTCCTGCTCACTAAACTCTAATGGCTTCCTATTACCTTCTGGACAAAATATAAAATCTGTTTGACAATTAAAGCCCCTGGGTCACATAGTTACCACCCTGGTACAGGTCTTTATCATGCCCTTATCACCTCTCACCTGGACTACTGAAATGGCTTTCTGGTTGGTCTCCATGCTTCAAGCCCCTCTCTACTCAGCCCAGTCATCAAACTCCAATGGTTCCTTATTTGTCTCCAGAATCAAATATAAAATTCAATTTGGCATTGAAAGCTTTTCACAATGTGGTCTCTTAATTATTTCCCTCCATATACTCCATGATACAGCTACACTGGCCAACATGCTATCCTTTGCAAATGACACTCAATCCTCTCTCCCTATACCTTTTCATTGGAAATATTCCATGCCTGAAACTCTCTTTACTCACATCCAGAATCCTTGGCTTCCTAAAAGAATCAGCCTAAATCCTAACTTTAGGATGTAAGAGGCATCTTAATACCCTTTTCTCTTAAACTGTCTTCCACTTGGTCTATATAACTTATATGTTCCTGGTTTTTTTTTAATATCTCCCCCATTAGAATGTATAAATTTGTTACATTAAAATATAAGCTCATTGAAGACAGGAACTATTTATCCATCCCCCTCCCCCTTTTTTGGGTATCCCTCTCATTTAGCACATTGCCTAGCACTTAGAAGTACTTTATAAATGCTTGTTAACTATTACTAACCTTCCTTTTTAGGTAAGAAATGTTATATACTACATTGGCCTTATAAAAAACCTCGAGGGTGGGGGAAATCTAGAACAGTTAGTGAGTCAACAAAAGAGAATGCTATGATCATTAGGAGTCAGCATGGTTTCACTAAGAATGCATTATGTCAAACTAACCTCATTTCTTTTTTTTGCTAAGTTACTAAGTTGGTATTATCAGGGAAATGACATTGACTCAATGTTATCTTGATTTCAGCAAGCCACTGACAAAGTCTCTCATGATACTCTTATGAATAAGATGGTAACATATCAGTTAAACAGTATTACTATCAGCTAGCTAAACAAATGTACCACCAAAGAACAATGAATAAAGCTGATTAACCTAGGGATTGCTACAAGGTTCTGTCCTTGGCCCTGTTCTTTTCAATATTATTATGCAGAAGACATAGCTTATCAGATATATAGATGACAAAACTCTGAAATAGAAGGCTAATAATTCACACCAAGCTAGAATCAAAATCATAGAATGCTAGCAGTGGTAATGCCTTGAAAGACTAGATAGTTAACCCTCTTATATTACAGATTAAATAAACTGAGGGCCAAACTAACTGGTAAAACTCATACTAGAATTAAAGCTTTCTAACAGCTTTGGGCTCTTTCTCTTACACACTATTGGCTTTGTTCTGGGAGAGACTGTGGCTCTGAGATGAAGAAAGCAAGCAAAGCATTTCTTGGTTAGCTTATGAAAGAGAAAAAGCCAACGGTTTAGAGCATAGTGTCAACTTTCAGAATGGGCACTGCAGGTAGTCCAAAATATTTAGTACAGATGGCACCTGAGAGGCACAAGAAGGAAATGTTATTTCTTTAATATCACTTTTGACAATATAAAAATATACCTGTTTTGACTGATTTAATTCTCTTAACCAGTGACCTTCTAAAATGTAATGTATGCTTACATTTCAAGGCTGTATATTTAAACAATGTTTTTTCTCCTATGGAGCTCAAAATGTTTTCCAGGGTTAACTTTATGAATATACACTAATTCTATACATACCATCCAAACTGGTCACTGTTGCTACTTAGTTGACGATTTGGTGGCATCTTACTTTGTAAATCTGATGAATTTTTGCTCAGATAACCAAAGGACGATGGATTTCATTTGTCAATAAACATTAGTTCATGGCACAGGAAAGAAAATTCACAATAAATGTATTCTTTCTATTTTACTTTAAACTATTTATGACAATAAATCAGAATACAAGATCAGAACAACCACAGCAGGCTCAGACATTGGTAGGAAAACAACCAGATGAAATTTAATGTAGTTATATGCACAGCCTTACATTTAAGTTCATAATATAATGATGATAACAATATTGTATGGGAAAGACTTAACTTGGGAACAACTAGGGGAAAAGGAGATAGGAAAGTTTTAAGAGAACCAAAGTTTATTACAGGATTGCAGGATTTAGAACCTGAGGGGCCTTATAGAGTACAAAGTCCAATGACTCATATTATAGATAAGGGGAAAGGGGAAGAGAATAAGCATTTATATAGTACCTACTATATACCAGGCACTGTTCGAAATGTGCTAAATGCTTTATAAATATTATCTCATTTGATAATATATTCTTATATTATCTGATAATTGATTTGATGATGTAATATGAAACTTGAAGCCTAGACAGGTTAAGTGACTTATCTAAACAAAGATTAGAACTGAGATCAATTGCCTCCTAATTAAGATCTAATCCCCCTCCACTACTTAGTTTCCAGGGAAACAACAAAAGGATGTGGCTGCTGAAAATGTGCTAAAAAAGTGAATGAGGATGACAAGGAGGTTTGAAGATCCCTTAACAGTTATAGTTAAGATGGAAAGAAGAGAAGACTCTGGAGAAAAGATAATGAATTATGTTCTAGATTTTTCAATTTGAATTATCCAGAGCAAAGGTATCAAACTCAGTCGAAAAACCTAACCAGATTAAAGTATAATTGGGAAATGTTGAACAAAATTAGTAGAAACACTGTACTATAGAGACAACATTAATTTGTGGCTTTCTAAAGTCAATATGTGACCTCCAAAGGATACACTTCTATTTGAGTTTGACACTCTTTAAAGGACCTGTTTGAAATATCAGAAAGGCAGTTGGAGATTGGAACTTGAGAGCAATTGGTGCTGGATAAATAGATCTGACCCATGAGAGGTGAGATGAGATTACCAAATGAAATAGTATAAATGGATAAGAGAAGAGGGTAGACCCTTAGGGAATTCCTGCAGCTAGTGAGACCTGAAGGAAGTCTAGCAAAGCAGAATGGGAAAAAAGCACTCCAGAGAGTTTAAAAGAATAAGGGGATGGGAAAGTAAAGACACCAATTGTAGATGGCTTTCTCAAGAAATTTAGCCTGGAAAGAGGGGAGAGATATAGGGTGATAGCTACTAGAGATGGTAAAAAGAAAGAATGGGAAAGGCATGGATATATTTGTAGACACAAGAAATAGTAATTAGTAAAAAAAAAAAATTAGTAATTGACTGTAGATCAGAGACAAAAACAGACCACAGACAGACAAAAACTAAGACAGAAGCAAAAATTTGATAAAGGTGAAATAGAGTAGAATCACTTTTTTTATGTAAAGAGTGCTCCTCCCCACCTCCAGGTATTTTAGCTCCAGACACTACCTTCCTTCTAACTTCCATTAGTGTTCTAAGAAGCTATTTATAGGCTGCCTCCCCTATTAATATGCATAGTCCTCTAGGATAGGGACTGTTTTTTAAGAGCTTCCTCAGGGTTTTGAGAGGTTAAGTGATTTGCCCATGGTTTCATAATTATCATTTATCAGAAACAGGATCTGAACCCAGATATTCCCAAAACCAAGGCAGACCTTTGAACTCCTACTTATATTGTTTCCCTAATACAACCACAAATCAAAATTTGGGGGGAATTAAGGAAAAGCTCCATTTTTTTATTCAAAAATCAATGCTTTAAATAGAGGAACTGGTTTAACTACAATACACATAAAAGAAGAATTGGAAGTTTTAAGTGAGCACAAATTTCACATAAGCTAACACTGGGGCATTACTACTAAAGTAAATCTAGCCACATTGTATAAAAAGAAGCAATGACAAATTAGAAAGTGTCCAAAGGACTTAGAACCAGAATGTGCCACTTCTTAAAACTGTTGCTTGTGGTTCCTTTATATCTGTAATGTTGTCCTTCCTCACAAATACCTTCTGAATTCCCTTCCTCTCTTCAAGACTTGGCTCAGGCTCCATATCTCCAATCCCAGGGCTTTCTATTTTCTCCCAGTTGTTAATACCTTCCCTTCCCAAAATATCCTTTATATAAACTTATCTGTATATATGCTGAATCCTCTAGTAGAAGATAAGCTCCTTGAGGACAGTTAAATAGCACCATAGTGCAGAGTCTTGAGTCTGTAGTCAGGAAGACTCATCTTGCTGAGCTCAAATCTGGCCTCTGATACTAGCTGTGTTATCCTGTGCAAGTCCCTTCACCTTTACCTCAGTTTCTTTGTAAAATGAACTAGAGAAGAAAATGAGAAACCACTCCAGTATTTCTGCCAAGAAAACCCCAAATGAGCTCACAAAGAGTCAGATACGACTGGAGAACACTGTACACAGCAATAACAAGATTATATGATGATCAATTCTGATGGACAATGAGAGATTCAGGTCAATTTCAATACATTTGTGATGGAAAGATTCATCTGCATTCAAAAAGAAACTGTGGGAACTGAATGTGGATCACAACATAGTATTTTCACCATTTTTGTTGTTGTTTGCTTGCTTTTTTTTCCCTCATTTTTTTTCCCTTTTTGAGCTTTTTGATTTTTCTTGTGCAACATAAGTGTGGAAATATGTATAATAGAATTGCACATGTTTAACATATATTGGATTACTTGCTATGTAGAAAAGGTGGGAGGAATGAAGGGAGAAAAATGTAGAACACAAGATTTTGCAAGGGTAAATGCTAAAAACTATCTTTGCATATATCTTAAAAATAAAAAGCTATTATTTAAAAAATCAATTTTATATTTAAAAAATAATAGGGGGGCAGCTAGATGGTGCAGTGGATAGAGCACCAGCCCTGAAGTCAGGAGGACCTGAGTTCAAATCTGGTCTCAGACACTTAACATTCCCTAGTTGTGTGACCCTGGGCAAGTCACAACCCCAATTGCCTCAGCAAAAAGCAAAAAAAAAAAAATAATAATAATAATAATAGGGACCACTTTTGATTAGAGAAATGCAAATTAAAATAACTCTGAAGTAGCACACCTCACACCTATCAGATTGGCTAATTTTAAAGAAAAGGAAAAATCTTAAATCTAGGAGGGGTTATAGGAAAATTGAAACACTGCTGGTGGAATTCTGAACTATTCCAACCATTCTGGAGAGAAATTTGTAACTTATGTTCAAAAGTTTATTTAAAAAGTCTATAAAGTATGAGTATAACCTTTGATCTAGAAATAGCATTATCCAAGAGAGATTTTTTAAAAAGAGAGAGATGTAGAGATAATTTTCAACATTCATTTTTCTAAAACTCTGTGTCAAATTTTTCTCCCTTCCTCCTTCACTCACCTCCCCCCTTCCCCAAGAAAACAAGTTTGTCTGATATAGGTTAAACATATTTCCATTGTGCAAGAAAAATTAGACCAAAAGGGGAAAAAAAAAAACCACAAAGAAGAAAAAAAACAAAAAAAGTAAAAATACCATGCTTTAATCCACATTCAGTCTCCATAAGTTTTCTCTCTGGATAGCATTTTTCATCCCAAGTCTATTGAAATTGCCTTTGAATTATCATAATGTTGAAAATAACCAAGTCTATCGCCTAATCTTATTGTTACTGTGTACAATGTTCTCTTGGTGCTGCTCACTTCACTCAGCATCAATTCATATAAGTCTTTCCAGGCTTTTCTGAAATCAATCTGTTCATCATTTCTTACAAAACAACAATATTCCATAACATTCATATATGATAATTTATTCAGCCATTCTCCAACTGATGGGCATCCACTCAGTGTCCAGTTTCTTGCCACTACAAAAAGGGCTGCCACAAACATTTTTGCACATGTGGGTCCCTTTCCCTCCTTTAAGATCTCTGGGATATAAGTCCAGTAGAAACACTGCTGAGTCAAAGAGTATGCACAGTTTGATAACTTTTTGAGCCTAGTTTCAAATTGCTCTCCAGAATGGTTAGATACATTCACAGTTCCACCAACAAAGTATTAATGTCCCAAATTTCCCACATCCCCTCCAGCATTTGTCATTATCTTTTCCTGTCATCTTAGCCAATCTGAGAGGTGTGTAGTGGTATCTCAGAGTAGTCCTAATTTGCATTTCTCTGATCAATAGTGATTTGGAACACCTTTTCATATGACTAGAAATAGTTTCAATTTCTTCATCTGAAAATGTCTGTTCATATCCCTTAACCATTTATCAATTGGAGAATGGCTTGACTTCTTATAAATTTGTCAATTCTCTATGTATTTTAGAAATCAGGCCTTTATCAGAACTTCTGAATGTAAAAATGTTTTCCCAGTTTATTATTTCCCTTCTAATCTTGTCTGCATTCACTTTGTTTGTACAAAACCTTTTTAATTTATTATAATCCAAATTATCTATTTTGTGATCAATAATGATCTCTAGTTCTTTTTTGGTCACAAATTCCTTCCTCCTCCACAGATCTGAGAGGTAAATCATCCTATGTTCTTCTAACTTGTTTATAACATCATTCTTTATGTCTAGATCATAAACCTATTTCGACCTTATCTTGGTATATGGTGTTATGTGTGGAATGTTTTTTAACTTAAATATTTTTAGAGGGTTTTTTGGTCTGCATTTTCTTTTGCAACATGATTAATATGCAACACAGCAAAAAATTTATGATTGCACATGCATAATTTACATCAAAATGTTTGCCTTCTCAAAGAGGGAAAGAAAAGAAGAAAATAAAGAATTCAAAAATAATTTTAAAAAAATTTTACATGTAAATGGAAAAGATATATGAACATGTATATAATTATATAAAAATAATAACAATTCAGGCAATATCTAAAATGAAATCATAACATGGAGAAGAAATAATCCCAGAGATACTTTGCTTCAGAATGAAGCTAGATGGTAGAGCAAATAAAGCACTGGCCTGAAGTCAGTCAGACCTAACTTCATTTCTGGCCTCAGACACTTAGTAGCTTTGTCATCCTGGGCAAGTCACTTAGTGATTTAGTTTCTTCATCTGTTGAGTCATTTTTCAGTGTGTCTGATGGGGTTTCCTTTGCAGAGAAACTAGAGTATTTTGCAATTTCCTTCTCCAAGTCATTTTACAGATGAGGAAACTGAGGCAAACTGGATTAAGTGGCTTGACCAGAGGCATACAGCTATGAAATATTTGAGATCAGATTTGAACTCAGGAAGATGAGTCTTCCTGACTCCAGAACCAGCACTTTATCCATTGCACCAACTAGCTACCTCCTCATCTAGGGATTAGTAATACTTGTAGGTTTGTTGTAAGGATAATGTGACATAATATTTTGAAAGTACTTTGCAAGCAAAAAAAAAAAAAAAAAAGACAAACCAGAGGGGCAGCTAGGTGGCGCAGTGGATAGAGCACCAGCCCTGAAGTCAGGAGGACCTGAGTTCAAATCTGGTCTCAGACACTTCCTAGCTGTGTGACCCTGGGCAAGTCACTTAACCCTAATTGCCTCAGCAAAAAAGCAAAAAAAGAAAAAGAAAAAAAGAAAGTACTTTGCAAACCTTAAAGCTCTATATGAGTACTAGTTGTTGTTATTACTTATTGTATCCCATTGTGAAAAGAGGCAGCATGTTTCAGTGAAAAGGCTACTGGATGTGCAGTTGGAATATCTGAGTTCCCTCCTATCTCTGCCACTTTTGTATGCAAGTCCCTTAACCCCTCTTAAGTCTCAGTTTCCTCATTTGTAAAATGAAGTGTTTGGATTAAATTATCTGTAAAGTTCCTTCTCCTAAATCTATAATATAGTATCTATGAAAGGTGTCCCAGTATAAAATATCTACTTGAATCAGGACTAGAAGGAGGAAGAAAAAAAGAGAAATTAGTGAAAACTTAAGCAAAAGCTTGGCCGATCTCCCATTTCTAACAATGCTATGGTGTGTTCCCTTGGTGCCTTCTCTCCTATAGACTCCTGTTATCACACAATACCAAAGCTTAGATCCACCAGGCAGCACCAGCTACAGCTTAGCAGCAGTGAGCCACAGTATTTATATTCAAGTATAAAAGACTTAGAGAACAGGCCCCAAATAAAGTATCTTATTTTGATATCTTAAGTTCTCCTAGAAGATCAAGATAGTACACCAAGCTCACAGAACATGGCTATGGTGTTCTTGTTGGCTGACTCAGGATCAACCTCACATGTCAGAATCTCTGATTTAAAATCCTTGCTGTCCAGGAATACATTATATCACACTAAGTAGATCCCATGTATCTTGATTTGCCCAGATACCAAACTCTCAGTCCTATTCTTATTTCACAGAGATCTCACAGGATCATACAAAAAGGGGAAATTAAATTTAAAATATTTTGTAAACTACTTTGAGATTCTTGGGGTAAAATACTTTATAAATCTCAAAAATACTGCCATTTCGGAAATCTCCATCCCATCTCTGAAAAATGATAGTAAGTACAATGATCAACATGGGGAAATTGATGAGATACAGGAGATATCACAGATGTTTAAGCCAGAAAAGCTTGTAAAGATGTTCTAGTTTAACCTCTTCATTTTATGTAACTAGAAGCTGAGGCCTTTAGAAGTGCCCAATTTCTCACAGCCATTCTTGTGATCTCATCTACAATATTTTAATTCTGCTTTGACTTTGGGGAAAAAATATCCAAATTTTATTTTCTATCCCTACCTCCAACTCTATAATAATACTATACATAGTACTATGGCAACCTGAAATATAAAGAAGCACTTGGTCAAGCAGGTGAGTCAAAAGTCAGGACAGAGCTGGTTTCTGAAGGTCCCACTTCTACCACTTCCTAGACATGTGGCTTCACTTAAATTCACTGAGCCTCAGTTTCTTCATTAGTAATATGAACACAGTAATAAGGCCCTTCCTTTCTACTTCACTAATATAGTAAGGATCAAACACGTATACACAGTATAATTTATGAAACGCTTTTGTATAAAGTATGATATTATTGTTAATGATTACTATAGGAACACAATAAAGAGTTAATTATGCAAATACTATATTTGGAAAACTCCCATCAAAACACCAGGGTTGAAATATGAGAAGGGTATAGCTGTAATATAGAAACAATGATCAGAAAAGCATGTATGAGAGAATCTTACCTTCATCAAATGCTTGTTGACCCATTTGGTGAATGTTTTCTTTTGTACACGGTCCCGTTCATCTATTTAAAAAACACAAAGGTGGCTCTTGGTTAGTACTACCCAGGTAAAAGTCTAATCATACCTATACTGGTTCATGCTCCAATTTTCTCAGAAATCGTGGTAGGATTGGATTCTACCAAAAGCAAGGGGATATTAGCCTGGTAGCCTGAGGGACAACTTAGACTCTCTCCTCAGAAGCCAGCAAACACATGAGCTTCAAAAAAACTAATTAGTAATCTGGCATCATGGAAATTTTCCTTTCCTGCTTAGAGGATGTTGTCCCAGCCTTAAGGGATGGGATGTACTTAAAGGATGACTAGCCTAAGTATATCTTTAACCCTTATCAGAAAAAACTATCCGCTTCTAAGATTAGTGAGAATTCGACAAACAAAATGGTCACCCCAACACTGTCCTCTCTTTTCCATACCTCACTGTTTCCTTCATTTCAGCTCTCACTACTTTTGATACAAACTTTTTCCCTTCTCTTAACTAAATTGAATTAAACATTTATGAATTGACTGCCACAGCAAGGAACTGTGTTACAAGCTAGGGATACAAAAATAGTTATGGTTCAGGTTTTGCCTTGCCCCCAAAGAGATTACATTTTAAGGGGCTACACCACATTTTCAATTTACCTTCACCTCTTTCAAATCGTTCCCTTCTGTTAAAACTTTGCTCTATGGTTTATAGAATTCTCATTAACCTCCATTACCTATCTTATAATCTTACAAGTCTATAAGGCTAAAAGTTGACAAGTGCCATCACATCACATCACACTATACCTCCGCTGTGGAAAAGTAGCCTTCTTCCATTTCTTCAAGCTCAATGGGAGTGGAGAACATGTAAGTTACTTCTTTCCCATAAACAATTCATTCTATACACTTTGTCCAATTAACTTCATTTAAAGTCCTTGCTATCCAATGTGGAATTATGCCCAAAGGACTATCAAATTGTACATACCCTTTGACTCAGCAGTGTTTTGGATTACTGTCTTAGTAATCCAAAGAGATCATAAAAGAGGAAAAAGGACTTTATGAGCAAAAATGTTTGCAGCATCCTTTTTTGTAGTGGCAAAGAGCTGGAAACTGAGTGAATGCTCATCAGTTGGGGAATGGCTGAATAAGTTAAAGATATATAAATATAATAGGACGGCATTAGTCTTTAAGAAATGATAAGCAAGTTGATTTCAGAAATAATCCACATACCTAACATTACTGCTATGTAAATGACTCTCAATCCAAAATCTTTCTCTCATATCCCAACTTCTTAAAGTCTAATTCTCCTAGCTCCATGTCCATTGGATATTTCCATTTGGATATCTTGCTTATCGTTTTACTCAATAAATCCTAAAGAATTAATTCATCTCTTTAAAGAATTAATTCATCTCTTCCTTTCCCTCAAATTAGTTCCTTTTTGTGATTTCCCTCTTTTGCTAATTATTTCAGACATCAAATAATTGAAGCCATCTTTGATTCTGTTTTGCTTAATCTATATTCAACCAAATCTGTCAAAATTCTGTCAAATCTTTCTTTCTATTCCTTCTTTCTATTCCCACTAACACCTTCCCCCAGTTCTCAAACATATCATTGCTAGATTACTTTAACAAATTCCTCCTAACTCCTAACTTGATCTGACTCTATTTTCTTACAGACTCTATTTTCTGCACATGATTTAATTCTCCTTAAATAGTTTTCATGCTGTTATTCTTCCTGTTCAGAAACTTTCAGTACCTCTCATCTGTGCACAGGTTCAAATTTCTTATAACCAATTTGGTTATACTTTGCCTTTCAAACTTTTTTTTAAAAAATTTTTACTTTCTAGCTTGAATCCTAGATGAAGAAAGAGAGTAAACATGAAACTCAAGAATCATCCATGTTCCATCCAGGCTAGTATATTCATTTTTCCTCAAATTTCTCTATTTCCTATTATCAACAGTTCCATGTATGGATGATACCAGTCTTGGTTGATAGAGATTCTGTGTTTTCTTGGTGTTGTTAGGCCAAATTTAGAATAAGTGGTAGAGAGAACAGCTATACTCTGCTGCAACTAAATCTCAGAAGTTACATTGAGTACACAATCAACTACAAACAAAAAATAATGCACCATAACTTTTTCAAATTAAATAGTTTACTATCAATGTGGTAGCAGATCTTGATGCAATTTTCGTCCTTGTTAAAAGAAGAAATATCATCATAGAAAACATCAAACACAGAAAAATGAGGAGTGCAAGTACAATCCTACTTCAGCATGAGAGCAATGTCCTTTATTCAGAACTGCACAAATATGCCATCATGAAACTGGCATATAATACTGATAAACATAACTGGACACCCAAATTTCATCATGATCTTCCACAAGCCCCCACCATTGAGAGGCTTTGGTCAGGTTGACAAATGATCTCTGCCCTGCTCCTGAAATTTCTCCTTGGAGTTGTCAGATAGCAGACACCATGCTGATCATTTCTTAGCTCTTTCTAAAGTCATATTGGCTCTCAGATTGATGACTACTTTCCAAATGAACAATCAGTGAAATAAGGACTTTGGCAAGAATCTTGCCAGCAATGACAAAGAGAAAGATCCCTCTATGATTGTCACAGAATAACCTGTTTACTTTTCCTTTGCAGAGATGGACAATGGAGACATCCTTGATCTCCTGTGGATAATCTCCTCCTATGATTCTAGAAGATTTCATTCAACTTCTATATGAGCAGTTGATCTTCTGCCTTGTAGATCTCTGCTAGGAAGAAATCCACAGGGGCCTACAATATTCACCTATCAAATGCTCGTTAATGCCACTATTTATCTATTCACCAGATATCTAAGCAATACAAACTATCATTGACTAAAAGTCTCTCACCTCCAAACATAATTCCCCTTAAAAATAAGACCAAAGGATTGCTTTAATACTTTAATCAACAAACATAAACATGTATGTGTGTGTGTGTGTGTTGTGTAGGATTATATGGGAATTATGGACATATACAGTTTTGTCCCTTCACTATGTACATCCTGTATATTCAGATTTAACATGGTAGTAACTGAAAGACTAAGTAACTAAAGGTAAAGGAAGAGACCCACTACCTAATTTTCTTTAGAAGGAACACAAATTACTGTCACTCTCAGGTCTTTTTATTCCATTATCTGTAAGAACTCCAGCTATTCTTCAAGGTCCTTCTGTGAGGATAATAACACTGAGGTAACATGATATTCCCAGTCAATTATCCTCCAGCACAACTCCAATTCAACTTGGGGAGAAATACTAGAAGTCAAGTCATAAATATGATTATTACTGACAACCATGATTGCTATTGATTTCACCTTCCTAAATCAGTCTTTTACCATAAGCCCCTTGGAAGAGGATTAAACATAACGTCTATCCTCTAAGCTGGAAAGGTCTATCTAGCAGCCACATCAGTTCCCTCTGAATTTAAATGACAGAATAAACAAATATTGTAGCTCCCAGGTATAAGATCTCAATAAGTCAGAAAAAAAAAAAAAAACCCACATATACACTAGTACATAAAGCAACACTGTTTCCATGAGGAGAGGCTGACACTTTCTATCCAAGAAAATAGAGGCTTAACACACTTTTACATATACCTCTAAACTAGGACTAAGAAAGATTCATAATAGAAAAATGTCAAATAAACAAATGAATATGTATGAATCAATGAAAAGGCTTTTACTAAGCATTTACTCTGCATCAAGCATTGTACTAAATGCTGGGAAAGCAAAAAGGGCACTGGACTTGGAGTCAGTGTTTAGAATTAATCCTATGTATGTGGATACATATACATATTCATTCAGAGACTATTTCCTAATTTGTAACAGTAACACATTTTTATATATTTTATAGTTCACAATACCTTTTCCCTATAAAGTCAGGTACATAAGGCAAGTAATGAGGTTTAGTGACATGGTTCAAGGTGACCAAGCTACTATCAGTCTGGATTCAAACCTAGATCTCTAAGTCCAGTATTCTTTTCTATTATATAAGGCTTCCTCACAGATTTGTTATTAATGCCATCATAATTACAACCAAGTATAATAGCACACACTTGTAATCCCTTCAGTTAGGAAGGCTGAAGCTGGCAGATATCTCTTGAGTCAGGGAATTCTGAGTTACAATGGGTCAAGCACTAAGTTCGGCCCCAATGAGGTGAGCCTACAGGAAAAGCTGTGGAGGGGGGAGATGTTAAACATAAGATTCCTTAAGGAAGGGAGAATCAGTCTAGGTTGGAGAAAATTTAATCTATAATAACTAGTAGTAGGATTAGGTTCCTAAGTAGCCAATTCTTGAGAAAGATAGGGATATTAAGGATAAAAAAACCAAAAAAATAAAAACAGTACTATTACACAGACACCTAAGTCTAACCATCAAGAGAGGGTAAATATAGAAGGAAAACAAATGAGTCTGAGAGATCCTCTCCAGATCGATCAGTCCAGGGAGACAACTATGCCTTCAAAACTCAAAATCCCACTGTCGATTAAAAAGACCTTGGATTTACACATTGGCACAATTCTTTTTTTTTTAATCAGTTAATTTCAGAGGGTCTTTTTATTTGTCTCCATTCATAGCTCAACTCAGTTGGTGACACTACCACAAGCACCTGACCCTCCACTACATATAGAAAGAGGGAGACCTTGGTCTTATTCCAAAGTATACCCCTAATTAGAGGCCTACAGCCCTATCTGAAGATTCCTTATGGTTGCACATAAGCAACATTTTGTTTCCTTCTTGAGCAAACACATTATCAAAGATAGTGATCATCCCTAGAACTAAACCACAAACATTAAACCTTAAAAAAAGGTAATCAATCTCTGAAGATTTCCAGGAAGGCTCCTAGAGTTTCATGGGAAAATCATTAGTAACTGAAGCAAAAATTCCCAGGATGGCTTAAGTCACTTGTTGAAAAATCCCAAGAAGAAGACACTAAGCTTGAAGGAACATGGACAGATTAGTAGGAATGTCTTCACTGGCCCAGAAACCATCTAAAGAACAACAGTAGAGCAGAGTAGAAAGTGGCTTAGACAGAAGGTACAGGGAAAAAGGTGGAAAGTTGAGGGAGACAGAGGGACAGGAAGATTAAGAAACACACAGATAAAGAGTAGAGAAGATGGGGATAGAAAGAAAAAGCATACTCTCCAATCGATAAAGTCAAAGGATATGAACAATTTTCAGATGATGAAATTAAAACTATTTCTAGTCATATGAAAAGATGCTCCAAATCACTATTGATCAGAGAAATTCAAATTAAGACAACTCTGAGATACCACTACACATCTCTCAGATTAGCTAAGATGACAGGAAAAGATAATGATGAATATTGGAGGGGATGTGGGAAAACTGAGACACTGATGCATTGTTGGTAGAATTGTGAACAGATCCAACCATTCTGGAGAGCAATTTGGAACTATGCCCAAAGAGTTATCAAACTATGCATACTCTTTGACCCAGCAGTGTTTCTATTGGACTTATATCCCAAAGAGATCTTAAAGGAAGGAAAGGGACCCACATGTGCAAGAATGTTTGTGGCAGCCCTTTTTGTAGTGGCTAGAAACTGGAAACTGAATGGATGCCCATCAATTGGAGAATGGCTGAATAAATTATGATATATGAATGTTATGGAATATTATTGTTCTATAAGAAATGACCAGCAGGATGATTACAGAGAGGCCTGGAGAGACTTGCATGAACTGATGCTGAGTGAAATGAGCAGAACCAGGAGATCATTATACACGGCAACAATAAGACTATATGATGATCTATTCTGATGGACATAGTTCTCTCCAACAATGAGATGTTTCAAACCAGTTCCAGCTGCTCAGTGATGAAGAAAGATATGGGATCTGAGTCTGGACCACAACATAGCATTTTCACACACTCTCTATTGATGTTTGCTTGTATTATGTTTTCCTTCTCAGGTTTTTTTGTTTTGTTTTATTTTGTTTTCCCCTCTCCTGTACAGCAAGATAACTGTATAAATGTGTATACACATATTAGATCTGTCAAATATTTTAACATAATTAACATGTATTAGACTTCCTGCCATCTAGGGGAGGGGGTGGGGGGTAGGAGGGAAAAATTTGTAACAGAAAGCTTTGCAAGGGTCAATGTTGAATAATTACCTATGTATATGTTTTGCAAATAAAAAGCTTTAAAAAGAGAGAAAAGGCATAAATTTTATACTTAGGAAAGCAATGGATTGGGGTTCAAAGGAAGTGGGTTTGAATTACAACAAATCTACTGGCTATATAAGTGACCACTGTGAGTCTCATTTTTCACATCTGCAAAATGAGGGGATTGATTCCATTAGATAAATTGTTTCCTTCCTACTATTATTTTTAATGAACCTAAAATATTAGGGGATTCAATGAGCTAAGGTTTGTAAGATAAGTGGTTAATATGTTGATAGGTTTTGCTGAAAAGTTTTCCCCCCCTTTTTTCCCTTTGTTTCAATGACTTGTTTCAATGTTTCAATGGCACATTGAAAATGTGTAAAACACAACAAAGTGTAAAAACAAATGAGTAATTTTAAATAAGCCATATTTATGTTTAATATAATTTGATCATTATATGATTACATAGATTCTACTAAAAATAACAATGTAAGCATTAAAAACATTATTTTTAAAAAGATCATTAGCAAATTGAGAATAGTTCCAACCAAGTGGTGGGGTCAGAGGACAGACTGCAAAGGTCTGAGAAATGAACAGGTGGTGAGGAAGGAAAGGCATCACTAGAATAAAGCATATTCTAAAAGCGAGGCAGTTGAAGAGGATAGATATAAAATAATATCTTAAGAGTACTGGGGTGAGGGGTATGTATGAGATCAAGTAAAAGGTTTGGAAATAAAACTGCATAAATAAGGAGAATCTAAAAATGAGAGAGGGAAGATATGATTATATGAGGTAATTTCCTTCAAGAGAATATGGAGAAGATAATACTGAATCAGGTAGAACAGTAGAAAGAAGAAAATATTAAGTAAAGATGTACAGGGACTTTGAGTTGTGAGATGTGAGAGGTTAAGAAGCTCCAATTCTTGATTTTCTCAGGAATATGAGAAGCAAGAAAAGCTGCTAAAAGAAGAGAGTGGGACTTTTAAGGAGAACAGAATAGGTTGGAATAACCACCAAGGGAAGATGTTCAGTCAGTCACAGGAAGATAAAAGTTTTGCAGCTGAGATTAGATAACATAAATCTAGAGGCCCCTCAATCAGGGATAAGAGGAGGGTCATGTGACATCTTTCAGCACTCTATGCCCTTTGAAAAGTTAGTTATTTACAGATCTTCTAGGATTCCCAGAGATAAGAGAAAGTAAGTGTGTGTGTGTGTGTGTGTGTGTGTGTGTGTGTGTTTCTTGAATGGGGTGTCGGGGTAAGGTCAAGTGATAGTAGAAATTCAGTTGTAATTAAAAACTGAATCATCAGATAACCTTAATATAGGCTGAGCCTATGCTCAGAAGACTGCTTTAGGGCAAGATGCCCCATTAAACTGTATTCTCACAGAGATCACCTCTGTTCTACATTCAGGCTGATATCCCTGGAAATACCCTTTCACTGAAGACAACTAGCTTTCTGCTACCAACCCAATCCTAGATAAAGTTCAGGCTCATTCCAAATGCACATACCTCAAGGTAAAAGTAGTAAAGGAAAATTTATAACTAGGCTCCAGAAAATGGGTTTTAACCAATTTTGGACTAAGATTCTGCAAAGGGAAAAAGAAGGTGCTACTGGGCCAGGGTGCCCACAAAGACTGAGTAAGTTAGACAGGGTGACCAGGAGCGCTGGACCCTTTTTCTTTAAGACCTCAATAACTATCTTCACTTTCCTTGTCCCTCTAAGCTGTACTGGAGGGATAGGGAGGGGAGAGGAAGTATTTCAATTAATTTCCAACCTTTTAAAACTACAGAGGATTCCTTCAGCAAGTCTCCCAAGGAAAACCTTAATGATTCACAAGATAAGGAATTTGAACAAGACCCTGAAAAACCAGGGCATTAATCCACTACCATTTCTGCTTTTCAAAAGCCTAGGAAGATTTCATTTCTAGTGATAATTTGTTCATTTGAACTACAATCTTTTTCAGATTTGGAGACTCAGAATACATATTCTGATATAAACTTTTGGACCTTGAAAGAGGGAACAGTTAGAACACTTAATTGGAATTTAGTTCTTAATATAACTAATATACCATAACTGTAACTTCCCTGGGCTTATTTCCCCATTAGTAAAAAGAGGTTCAACAAGGAAGGTCCTTGCAGATTCCAATATTATATGATTCTTTATCATCTAAATTAACATTTACTTATTCCCCTCATCCCCAATCTTTCTTTAAACTTTGCTTCAAGATCAACTTTACAACTTTTCCCTTCTCCAGATACAGCCATTAGGAAACAAGTGCAATAGAGATGATCCCCAAAGAACAAACCTTAGTGGTTCATCCAATGTACATCAGGCCAGGACTCCACCCTGTTCCTTCTGCCTGCCCAATATAAACTATAAGGCTACTTCCTGCTAAAAATATACCACAGGCCTTCAGAATCATGTAAGTTAACGTGGTTTCCTGGTACAGCCAGACAAAATAATGCAAACACCAAACTAGCCCCCAAATATTCCTCTCTCTCTCTCTTTTTGCTTCTTTTTGCTACCCCTCCCCCTCTCTTTCTCTCTTCCCCCATGTGCTTGACCATTATGCTACACTCTCATCTCCTTCCAAAAGAAGTTGCCCAGGAAGTCCAAACTACTGCTGCAATATTTTAATGAGCCCAAAGACTGCAAAGCCTGGAAAGTTTCAGACCATAGGATTCTATGAGTCAAAAGAGAGTCCTGGTCATGTCTGACCTTGAGGCCTGCGGGAGGGGAAGGCTCCAGATACTAACCCATGCAGCACATTCGGCACACCAGATGGGCGTTGAACTCTCTCTCCTCTTGATAACTGGGCCACATGATCCCCCGGTAGCTTCCTACCTGCACAGCTATGAAGAAAGGGGGTTTGTTTCCACAAGATCCCTCTATCTCTTGACTTGGGGCCCCTCTGCCGCTACAACAGAAAAGGGCTGGAACCTTAGGTTGAGTTGAAAGACACAGTTCAGAGAAGCAACTCCACCCACCACTTCCTAAGGGCCTCCTCCCCTAGAGATCTGAGTGAAGAAGCGCCCCCTGGGACAACAGTGTTCAAAAAATGGGTCCAGTTCTTCTAGGAAATTGACTCATGTCCAAAAATGGTACCAGCTCATTGAAAAGAGTCCCATGCAAATTAGCAATATAACAAGGGAGTAAAAATTGTGAAAAAATACAAAACCCAACCCAATGACAAGGCAGGTTCTTCAGAGATCAATCCAATTCAAGTAAGAGCAAGCTCTATTATGACTCCAGCATTGCAAGCAAAACCTTGTAGTCAAGTGCACGTCAATTAGGTACATGTCATTTCTCTCAGTAACTTTTCTGCAGGACTAGTCAATTTAAATTTACCATTAACAAGTCAGAGACAGCCTACACATTGCCCAACATCCTGCTCCATCGGTGGTTTCTTCTCAAGTAGAGTCCAATATAAGGCAACCAGTCCAGAGCCCTCCTAACCAATAATTAGTTAACTAAATATTACTCAGAAGGAGAATTCAGTGACCCAAGATCACACACTGCATGTTTCTTGCTGTCCTCGGCACTCAAAAAAAAAAAAAAATCTTGATTTTCTAGCGCACAGTAGTGCACTACTATTCCCTTTGCCACCTTTACACTTTTCAAAGTAACATAATCCCAACCAGGAAAAGAATAGTATCAAACAGCAAAAGAGCTCATCAGCTCACAAACTCCAAACATCTCTTCCAACTCGGCTAGAAATGGCATCTCCAAATCCTCTTTCAACTCTCAGACCCTCCCCTTTTGTCCCTGAAGTCACTGCACTTATCTCTGCCTGTGCCAAAAATCTCTTCAGCCTGTACCACACAGGGGCTGTTTGTTTCTCCAATTTGTTTTCCAATTCTTGGCTAACTGTACCAGACACTGGAATTTTGAAGAGACACAATGAAGGGCCTTTTCATATGGGTATCCCAGTCAGCCTGTTGCTTCTTCACAAACTCTCAATCCAACTTGCGGAGAGGAAAAATTGAATTTCTGGATCCCAGTCCCAGTCTTCTGCACTGCCCTAGGTAAAAGCTCCAATCCAACTCTCACACCGATAAGAGCAGGCGTAATCACTAGTCCTCGGCTTGGACTCCCTAAATAGAAAGACTTTCTGGCTAATGCTGTTTTAAAATCCGGAGGCAGTAAAGGAGGGGGAAGAGAGTGGGGGAGGCAAAAAACAAAGTTTCCAAACAAATCAGCTCTAATTGTTATAAGTATGCCAGTGGATAAAACTTCAACCCTGGAGCCTGATTTGCAAATTTTTATTAATTTAGACAGACTGATTCAGTCTCTACCATCCCGGATGCCTTCATTCATGCAGCACACAGCTCTCACCAATAAATGGCTAATAATCTTCCTCCCTCTTACTAACAATAGAGTAAGGAATCACAATCAGCCTTATCCATCTCCTCCTTAACTAATCTCTCAGTCACTAATAACCTGAGGCTATCTTACCTCAATTTACTCATTTTCCAAAACAAGGAAGAATAGTTGAGTGGACAGTGTGTCAAATGTGGAGTCAGAGGACTTGAGTTCAAAGTCCTGCCCTGTGACTTTGGGCAAAGTACTCTATAACTTCTATCAGTCTCAATTTCTTCATTTGTAAAATGAGGAAGTTGGACCACAATAAGATCTTTTCTAGCTCTAAACCCATGATCCAGTGATTCTTACTAAAGTGAAGTAGAAATAGGACCCGTCAAGGATGTGCTGTAATATCCATTTTTCCCTAGGCACATAATCTGACTACTAAATGAGACTTCATCACCTTTAAAACAAGTAAATTCAAAGTAGGACGACTGTGAAACCATTCATTCTGAGTAAGGTATTAAGGGAGACAAGGAGGCAATAAGCATTTACATAGCAACTACCATATGCCAGAAGGATCTGAAGCCTCTTAAGTATGGCTCTCCAGAAAAAAAGAAATAAATTCCCTTTACAGGCACTGCTAGAAAAGTAGAGACAAGAAAGAAAGAAAAGCCACTTTGAAGACAAATCTTAATGATTCTTGATACCCGTTCTTTGTCTTCCAGGTCCTTAGGAGCTACAACGAACAAGGATAAAGTTCCTTCTTTGAAATCAAGAACTGACTAATTCAGACAACCAGGTCTTGATTCTCTTGATTTTCCAGAAAGCCGAGGATCCAATTTGTTATTAACATAATTATCCACTACTTTATTCTGGGACAACTTCTGATCACTGTAGTGCTCACAAGGACAACCTCAGAGTTTTTGTGGGAGGAGGGGTTACAAAGCAGAAAGGACTACCAGTTCCAGAGCTGCTGTATGTAGCCTTAAACAAAACTAAGTTGGGTAGGGTATGAAGTTCAAGGCTGAGAAGGGCTTTATGATTATTCATGCATGTCTAATGTATGCCTCTTCCAAAACCAAAGAAAACTGAAAGTGAGTTGTATTTTTTTCAGTTCCTTCTTAAGGTACAGAAATCTTTCATCATTAAAGCAATAACATGAAGTCTAGTTTGTCTTGTTTTCTACTGAAGATGATTTCCAGTCTTCTTTACTGATCCCTACAGCACATTCCTCATTCCTTTACCACCAAGGGCCAATTATTTCCCTTTTTTTGCACAGAGAACACCATATCCTTCAACCTTTTTATCTATGAGATTGCCACAGAAAGCATGCTTATCAAATGTGCAGATGTAACATATGTAGTCATGATAGCTAACGAATCAAAATTCAAAATGTCATCAATAGGATGACTACTATGTCAAGTATTAACATGAATAAGGGCAAAATTCTATACTTCAATAAGGCCACTATTTCATCAGTGTAGGGACAGTTTGTGGCCTATTGGTGTCTTCTCATTCTAGGCAATTCTTCCTCGTGTTCTTCCATAGATCTTCCATTGAGAACCCACCCAACATGATAGTGGGATGCCTTTAAATCATCTACATTTAAAGATTGCTAGTAGAGTAATAAAATTCTATATTTAAGTTTTAAAAATGTATCAACTGCACTATAAATTTGTTACATAACTTCAACTGGGCCTTCTCTGCTGCTAGATATTCCTATAATACTTCCCTTATCAACTCACTCTCCTCAGTGGCTCTTCCAAATATTTTTTATCTTTTCTTAAATCTCCCATGATTTCCCCTCCTCTCTCAGCTGAGAATTTTGCCTCATATTTTATGGGAACAAAATTGAGGCCATTTGCCTTAAACTTCCTCTTTTCCTGTGTCCTATCCAGATTCCTTCTGCCAGTCATTCCTCCTTTATCCATGTCTCACATGATAAAATGGCCTTACTCTTTACCAAAGCTAATTCCCCTATTTATTCATATGATCCCATTCAAGCCTGTCTCCTCTAAAAGACTGTTCTTTTCATCATTCTCACTCTTAAAACTTATTTTCAACCTCTTCCCTTCTCTACTGGCTCATTTTCTATGGCCTATAAGCATGCCCCTGTCTCTCCCATGGGGGGGGGGGGGGAAGAAGAGAAACTTCCTTTAGTTCTTCAATCCCCTCTATACTCCTATATCTCTGTCTTTTATAGCTAAACTCCTCAAAAAATGTCATCTCCAATAGTTGTCTCCACTTTCTTCTCAACCCCTTACAATCTGACTTACAATCTCATTCATCCATCGAAATTGCTCTCTAAAATTTCTAACGATCTCTAAGCTGCCAAATCCAATGATCGCTTCTCAATCCTCATTCTACTTGAACTCTGTAGCCTTTAACATTGTTGATCACTCTCTTCTCAATATTCTCTTCTTTCTAGATATTTAGGACACCACTTTGCTGGTTTTCCTCTTACCTATCTGACCTCTCTTTCTCTGTTCTCCTGTGTTGCATATTCCTCCAGATCACTTTCTCTAACTGTAAGTGTCCCTTAGAGTTCTGTCTTACATCCTCTTCTATTCTCCCTCTCCACTACTTCACTTGGTGATCTCATCAGATCCCATGGATTCAATTATAATTTTTTGTAATTGTCAGATCTACTTATGCAACTCTGACCTCTATGATATCTTGTACCTCTAGTTGCCTATTAACATTTCAAATTAGATAGCCTGTGAAAATTTTAAACTCAATATATCCAAAAGAGAAGTTACTATATTTCTCCCCAAGCCCTCCCCTTTTCAAAAATTTCCCGTTACTATTGAAGACATCACTACTGTTCTAATCACCCCACTCACAACCTCAAGAGGTTATCCTCAACTATTCACTCTTTTTCATGCCCCTATAATCTAATCTGTTGCCAAATCCTGTAAATTCTGCATTTAGAGCATCTCTCAAACATGCCTCCTCCCCTGTAATACTGCCACCACCTTGGCCCTCACCATCTCATGCCTAGACTATTTCACCAATATGCTGGTTCATCTCTCTGAAATAGTTTCCACTCAGTTATTAAATTTATCTTCTTTAAGCATAGGTTTAAGCATGTTACCTCCTCTACTCAAAACTTCAGTTCCAGAATTATATAAATACTGTTGTACTATATAAGATGTAACAGGGGCAGCTAGGTGGCGTAGTGGATAGAGCACCAGCCCTGAAATCAGGAGGACCTGAGTTCAAATGTGGTCTCAGACACTTAACATTCTTTAGCTGTGTGACCCTGGGCAAGTCCCTTAACCTCAATTGCCTCAGCAAAAAGCAAAAAAAAAAAAAAGATGTAACAAGTGTGCATGTGTCTGCCTATCACAAAAACCTATGGCTGTTTACCAAGTACACAAGGGAGAGTGTAAAGAAATATGCTGTTTTACATTTCCTTTTTATGTTTAAAAAAAAAAAAAAGCTATATATATTCTTCTTGAATGGTTTTAGGATTCTTGAGACTAGCTGACAAAGTGCCTGATAATGTCAATCAATGTTTAATCAAGAGATTTCTAGGATTAACAAAGATACTCTCCAACCTATTTTAACATGTAACAAACATGTGAAGAAAAAACTTCTAATTTATTAAATACCTTACTTAGCTTCATGGTAGGGGTCCTAGTCAAATTGACAGTATATTATTAATAAAAATAATGATAATTCAGATTTACATAGTGTTTTATCTAACAGCAACCCATGTGAGACTGTGATGTGTTAACATTCCAGTTCTCCAGATGAGCAAACTGAATTTTCCCCCAGGTTAAGTGACTTTTCTGATCCTATAGAGTGCCTGAGATCTCCTCGACAATACACTTGGCTTATTACAGTGATCTATCAACCCCTTTTTCGTGTTGCTTCTGTAGTTTAGACCGGGGGGGGGGGGGGGGGGGGGGG
>JAJPUD010000565.1:325463-360015 GCA_023553655.1 Myrmecobius fasciatus | reverse complement strand
CCCCCCCCCCCACTGGTATAAGGGTTATTTGTGTGCAAATCTCTCCTTCAGCCTTGCCTCTACCTTAACACCAGCAGCAAAAGCTTTGTAGTTTTCCACCATTAAAAAATGAAGTACCCTAAAGCAGGAATCTGTAGGCTCAGGTTTGCATTCTACTCTGTCATTAACTCAAAAATTCTATGATATATCTAAAACTATGCTATAGAAAATAATGAAACAACTATATATGACTCTTCCCCCCATTCTGGGTCTTCATTTCCCACCTACAAAATAAGATATTTGGGCTAGATGGCCTCTAAAGTCCCTTCGAATTTTAAGGATTCTATGATAAACATGTCCTATAACACCAAAGAAAGACGAGCCTCTACTTTTTGGCCGTCAGAACCCTGGTTCACTATATACTTAAACAATGAGACTACTTCAGTCCCTTTAAGATGAACTGTATGATGGGCTGCCTATGGACCAACTCCAAAGCCAAAGAGCAAAATACACAATCAGGCTTTGACACGCCCCTAGAAAAAGACACCTCTCTTTACTCCACTCCTTTTCCCTTATTCCCTGTAGTCTGAATCCTGCCCTTTACCTCCGACAATCAATATACCAAATTAGAATCTCTTCCCCTTTCACAATCTCCCCAGTCTTTCTCTAGGTGGAAGGTAGAAGAGATGGGGAAGACAAACAAAACCAAGAACTTTAAAGTATCCACCCAAACCACATTATAAATAAATAAATAAATCTAATGGAAAGAACGTTCCAGTTTTAAGTCTCAAGCCTACTTAACTGCTTGTTTTCTAAAATCCTTTAGAATCCAAATAGCCCCAAGTTTCACAGAGACACTCTGGGTCAAGTCAGCTTCCTAGGACAGCAAACAGTGTTCTTCCTTAATTGGCACAAGAGCACTTCTATCTCCCGCTTTACCACATGCCATCACCGTGACAGCATCATTCCAAAACATGCACTAGACCTTTAAGGTAAATAGTAAATCCAATGTGAAGCATAAAGAAAAATAAACCCCTTACCGTCTTTACCTTTGGCAAACTTCTTCCAGTACAAGACTCCAGCAATTCCAAGAACATGACTCAAGATAACAAGAGTTGGAGGTAAGTAAGTTGAGTCTAGGAAAGGCATTTCTAGTCAAGTCCCCAGTTTCAGCCCTCCTTTCTTCTCTGTTGTCATAAGCCCTGAACTCCAAGCTTGTCTCTGAATGCCTTTCCCCTGAGGTTGCTGCCGATTGGTACTATCATCACAAGGCCACAGAGGCGCTGTCACAAACTTCCTGACTACAACCCCTTGTTCTCTATCAGTCTTTCAGCAGGCACTAGGAAGCTGGGGCTAGGATTCTTTGGGGCAGACAAAGCCCAGGAAACTGAATGACCAAAGGAAGGGGGGGGGGTGGTGGGGGAAATGGGAGGGAAAAGGAGAGAGTGAAGAAGACTCCAAAAGCTGGTATCAGGCTGACTCAAACTTCTTTCTTTGGCTTCCTCTACTTAGCTTAAACAAGCAAACTCCAAGACAGCTCTGCAAGCCGGGAGGGTGTCAGAAGACGTCATACTTCTAACTTTCCGTTCCCGACTTGGCTGGGATGCCAGGCCCAAGGACGAGTCAGAAGGAGGAAGTCACAAAAGAGAAAAGCAGAAAAATTTCTTATGAACAGAGAGAAACATTTCTAGAAAAAGGGAGATCAGTCAGTCACTACAGAGTACAGCCCAAGTCCCTTGTTCCTAATATCATTTGAAAAGCACATTCTCCCAAGAGATAAAACCTATTATCATTCTGATGGCCCCAGGTAGTTCCCAAAGTCACTTGCAATTAGGAAATATAGTTTTAAAACAGAAAGAACACAGCTCTGGTTTTTCACTGGCTATCTGAGAGGTTTCAGGAAATTCTCCAGTTCATGGTGCTGGCCTTTGACAGTAACAGCCCACTGTGTTCTACAAAACCAAAACCTACTAAAGACAGATAGTTCCAAATGGTAGGATGACATGATGCCCAAATTAGAAGTTTCCACAACCTAAGCTGGATGTATTCAAGCCAGATGGGAATATCAGTACTCCCCTCATTATTATTCATTCCACTTTATACAGATATATACAGATATATCCATGAGCATATGGATAGAAAAGATAACCTATAAAGCAAAACTAGAAAGTTATATAGGGAGCCAGATTTCTGTCAGAATCAAGAAAAACTTCCTAAATGTCACAGCTGTCCAAGAAGGGGGACAAGATTTATCTTGGTGAAGAATTAGTTTCCTGTCACTAAAAGTATTTTAATAGGGGCTGGGTGAACACCTTTGGGGGATATTGTTGAGGGATTTATGATTTAAAAAAGATGACCTCTAAGTTCCTTTCTGATTCTGTGAGTCTATAAAACAGAAAATCCACATGAATATATATGCATACACATGTACATAAGAACATGAGACTCCCACTGCATGATAGGCGGTTCTACCTTATTTCTGTCTACAAGACTAACATCCCTTCCTCCACTAGGGATGGAGTGGGGGCTATGGAATTGTCTGTGCCACACTATTTATGTATCCAGCTATTTATATATTTCTATGGTGCCTATTACCATGGCATATAAATATTTTGTGTGTTTTAACAAATTGACTTAGAAAATCCTTATACTGTGGTGGGGGTATCTGCCTATCATCTTTAGTAAAGTACACAGTGAAGAATGCCTACAGAAAAGAATACTTCTTGGATATCACAAAAATGTGGAAGGACACTGATAAGATGTAGAGCATTCCAAAAAAGGGCAATCGGGATGAAGATTATATTATATGAGGACTAAAGGAAATCGAGATTTTTAGCTGAAGAAGAAAGAACTTTGGAGAATTTAACAGTTTGGGGGGTTTTGTTTATTTTGCTGGGTTTTTTAAAATATTTGTAAAGCTGTCAAATTGCTGGTTATTAGGCTTATTCTCTTTGGCCTTAGAGGGCCAAATTAGGAGCAAGAGGTAAATATTGTAGAGTCTGATCGACATAAGGAAAAACTTCCTAATGTTTAGAACCATACAAAATGAAATGATCTACTCTGAGAGGTAGTAGTAGCTTTACATGTATTATTTCATCTGATCCTCATAACAACCCTCTAAAGAAAGTATTATTACTATTCTCATTTTATAGATGAGGAAACTAAGACTGAGAAAGGTAAGATGACATGCCTAGGATCACACAATTAATAAATGTGTGAACTCATGTCTTTCTGACTTCAGGCCCAGAACACTAGCCAATATAGCATCTGTTGCCTATCTACTATTCCACTATCTTGAGGACTGTCAAAAGAAAAGCATTTTAAAGTAAACTTTAAAGTAAACATAAATTGTCATTATCTCACCTATTATCTCTCCTGCAAGAACATAAGCTTCTAGTAGTCAGAAAATGAATCTTTGGAGACTAATGACAAAGACTCTCATATAGTAACTGTTCAAGAAACATTTGTTGAATGAGCCAACCAAATTAACAGGTTACAAGGGGGGAAAAAACTAGCCTGGGCTTCATACTTCCTTGTAGTTCCAGGACAAAGAATGTTCAAAAATATTGATTTGGAACTATCAAGAGAAGTCTTAAGAAATATTTTTGGCTCATAGCAAGATAGTAATTATTTAATTTGGGCTTGTCTTTAAGCCTGCAGAAGATTATACATACACACACATCTCTTACATAGGTGTGTGTGTGTGTGTGTGTGTGTGTGTGTGTGTGTGTGTGTGAGAGAGAGAGAGAGAGAGAGAGAGAGAATTCACAATTTAAGGGAAGGCTTTAAAAACTTTACTGATATCTTTTGTTTTTATATCTTTATTTCCAACATATCCCATTCCCTCCCCCACTCCAGAAAGCAATCAAAGGGGCAGCTAGGTGGTGCAGTGGATAGAGCACCAGCCCGTAAGTCAAGAGGACCTGAATTCAAATCTGATTTCAGACACTTAATACTTCCTAGCTGTGTGGCCCTGGGCAAGTCACTTAACCCCAATTGAGGAGGAGAAGGAGGAGGGCGGGATGAGGAGGGGGGAGGAGCAGAAAGTAATCAAAAACAAACAGGAAAGGAAAAAAAATTCAGAAAACACTGTCCTCCCCACCACTTTTTTTTTTTTTTTTGGGGGGGGGGGTTTGGAAAGTATTTTCTCATATTTCTTCTTCGTGGCCAAATGTGATGATTACAATTTCATATCATTGGATTTCTTCCTATTACTTTCATTTATACTGTTGTAGTCATTGTGTTTATGTATTCCTGGTTTTACTTATTTTGAATCAATTCATGTGTTTCATATCTCTATATCCTTAATTTCTAACAGCTTAAAAACACTCCATTACATTCACTTTCCAGAGTTTGCATACTCATTCCACTTGAATGGTCTATCTTTTTTGATTCTAACTCTTCCACTTCTACCAAAAAAAAAAAGTGCTGCTATAAAAATGTTGGTGTATACAGACTCTTTCTTTTTACCACCAAAAAAAAAAGGGTACACTTTTTTAAAAAGCCTATGCATAATTTTAGAAGAGAATACTCCTTAAGTATCATTATAAAAAATCACCTTTACATAGTATTTTAGTTTTCAAAGTACTTTGCATACATTACCTCATGTAAGCATCATAACAAACCACTGAGATGAGTATGTGAAGAAGGGAGGGGAGAAAGAGAGGAAGAGGAAGAAGGAAATGGAGAGAGGCAAAACAGGGACACTGAAGTAAAATTGTTTTTAAATGCACAGAATAGAAAACAGAAGGAAAATCAAAGAAAAATCAAAGGAATAGCTTTGAAATGTACATGTTGTATTTATTATATACTTAAAAGGTGAAGTGTTCATAATAGAAAAAGTTTCATGTAGAATCCCTATTCTGTAATTACTACATATATAAAAATACTCATTTTATTTAGTGGTTGTTAAATGAAGAATAAAAAAAAAAAGAAAATTAACCCGGCCCCAGTCAAAAACCTCAGTACCTGGGTTTTCTTATCTGTAAAGGAGAGGTAATATTTATACAACCTACCTCACAAAAGGAAAGGAATTTTAGGAAAATATGAGTTACTACTACTTTTTAATCTAGGGAGTGACAATCTCTGGGCTTGTAAGAGACATTTTCCACCTAATAAACTAAGAATGGGGCTGTGAGCTGAGCTGTACTTTATAGGAAATGGTTCAAAGTTGGCAGGAAGAAGAAGCTAGTTTTCTCTTTTGATACTGTTTTATATATACATAAAGGAGAAGAAATTTCATGTCATATTAAATATGCACTTTGGAATGTCCTCATTAACCAGCAAGACAAAAGTCAATGCCCTCAACTACCAAATTAGCCTCCTAAAGAAAGGGAGAGACTGCTCCAGTCCCCAAACTTGCCTCCATTCCTACTCTACTCCAGAGTTGCTATACAGTCATCACCCACAACTGTTACACAAAAGAAATCTCAGAACAAAATAGCATCCAAAATAACTGTAACATCTGTGGCTATCACCAGAGCATGTCCAGTGGGCATGTATGCAATACTATATAAATTGTCAGAGTCGTATGTCCCCAACACCAACATTTACAAGATTTATAACCAGGTAGATAGGAATGTATACGGAAATTAAAAGACCAAAATCCAAGAAAGTAAAAACATTTTTAGGAAAACAGAGAAACCTGACCCAGGACCCCAAACTTACTAAAGAAAACAGAAGCAGCCTTTTCAACCAATGGCATGGAGGTGAGAAGCAGCATGGGAAACCATAAAGACAGCAGGAGAGATTTAGAATAAAAAAATCTGGATTCAAGTACTACGAATACACACGACACACACATACACACACTTATCTATCTATACACATCTATATAGCTATATCTATAACTATCTATATATAGGCAAGCTATTTCACCAGTTGGATTCTTCATTCTGTAATCCTGATATAATAATAATAGATTTACTATCTAGTATCTCCTAGGGTTACTAGGGGCAGGAGGGAGAATCAAAAGAGAAAAAGTTATGTTAAACACTTTATAAACTGTAAAACAATATGCAATGAAAATCAAGCTATTATTATAGGAGCATAAACTATGGGTTTCTGGGAATGGAGGTTCCCAGCATAAAAGTCCAGTTCTGGATAGTTTGCACAATTCATCCCACTAGCCTACTGGGCATTGTGTCACAATCTACTAGGAGGCAGGACACAAAAACTGTTCATAAAGCACCTGGTCATTCTGATGTGATACCCTGGTCATGTAACTCCAATAATATAGCAACGGGAGATCAATCGAATCAACCACTATGAATTTATTAAGCATTTTCTATGTTCAAGATATTGATAATATAAAAAATTCAACAGTCCCTGCCCTTGAGAAGCTTCTATTCTGTCTGGAGAGAAAACATATATAGTACATATAAAACATATATCTTAAGATATGTAAGAGATATACAAAAGAGATTCAAGGTAATTGGAGGGCAGATATATATAGTGTATAGTAGATCAAGGGCTAAACCTGGAGTCAGGAAGACCCAAGTTCAAATGTGTCCTCAAACACTCACTACCTGTGTGACTCTGAGCAAGTCATTTAATCTACTGAAGAAGGAAATTGCAAACTACTCCAGTGTCTTAGGCAATAAAACCTAATGAACAGTACAGTACTGGCATCCACAGGGTCACAAAGAATCAGACACAACTCAACAACTAAACAAAAACTAGTAGAAATCTGGAAAAGTTTCATATCAAAGGTGGTTCAGCAATCAAAAAGCATTTTATTAAGTGCATGCTATGTGCCAGACACTAAGTATTTAGGATGAGAAGACAAAAAACACTATCCCCTATTCTCAAAGAAACTATGGAATAACAACAGATAGATAAATAAGTACAAATGAGATAAAACTGTAAACGGAACATAATCTTAGAGTTAAGACTAGAGGAACAAGGAAAAGGCAGGGTGGATTCCTTCAGACAGTTAAAATTTTGAATTGAGCAATGAAGGAAGTCAGGATTCAGGGATAAGGAGAGAAGAACATTTCAGGCAATGAAAATACAGTCTAGAGAGATGGAGTATCAAGTGCAAGAAACAACAAGCAGATTTTGTATCTAGATTGTAGAGTTAGTAGAAGGGAGTAAAACCTAAGAAAATTGGAAGAAAGGGAAAGAAGGAGACAGGGGCTTAGGGGTGTGAGAAGAAGAAGGGAAGGAACATAGAAGGGGAAAAGGGAGGAAGTGAAATATCCATTTTCATATCTGCAATGTGCCAGCCACTGTGCTAAGCCTTTTATAAACATCTCTGATACTTACCACAAACCTGTGAGATAGGTGCTATTACCCATCTTCATGTTACAATTAAGGAATCGTAAAGACTAAGTGACTTGCCCAGGATCACACAGCTAGTAAATGTCCAAGGTCAAATCTGAACTTAGTTAGATCTTCCTGACTAAAAGCCCAGAACTCTTTCTACTTTGCCATTTAACTGCTGAGTCAGTGTCGAAGGCTATAGAAAGATAAAAATTAGAGGGCTGAAGAAAAACCTTTACAACTGGCTTAAAACATCCTGCTAATTTTGAAGAGAGCAGTTTCAGCTGAAGGATGAAGTGGAAAGCCGAGTTGCAGAGGATTTAGAAAAGAATGAGAAGACAGAAAAGTGAAGTCACTGAGAATAGACAGCTTTCTTAGGGAAATTTAACTGAGAAGGGAGGGAGAAATAGAACATAGCTAATAGAGTTACATGAATCAAATGAAATGTTTTGAGCATGGGAGAAACATAAGCATGTTTGAAAACAACAAGGAAGCAGCCAATAGATGGAAAGAGATAAAAAAAAATTAGTGAAAAAGTATAGAGGGGGCTATCTGTAGCTGAAGATAGAATGGAATCAAGAATGTACAAGCAGAAGTGTCTTCCTTGGCATTAATTGAACTTTGAAGGGAATCAGCCATTCTAAAAGGTGAGGTTGAGCAGGGAATATATTCTAGATATTAGGAACAGTCTGTGCAAGGGCATGGAAATGGAAGGTAAAATAGCCACTGTAAAGAACAGCAAATGGGTCAGTTTCACTGGATTATACTGAGTGCACTGTATAGGTAAAAATTTCTGAGTAAGATGGTCTTCATTCACAAGTACACACACTGTTGGATCATGGCACTGCTGCTCAGTAGCTCTATGACTGAAAAAGTCATCAGTTTTCAGTTTCTTGTATAATAAAAAAAGAAAAGTTAAACTAGATCAAGAGTTCTTAAGCTGAAATCCTTAATCTTTACATATACACATTTTGATAACAATTTCAATTTAATTTCTTTCCTTTTTAAATTTATGAATTTTATTTTACATATTTAAAACATTATTCTAAGGGGCAGCTAGGTGGCGCAGTGGATAGAGCACCAGCCCTGAAGTCAGGAGGACTTGAGATCAAATGTGATCTCAGACACTTAACATTCCCTAGCTGTGTAACCCTGGGCAAGTCACTTAACCTCAACTGCCTCAGCAAAAAGCAAAAAAGAATAAAAAAAAAAAAAACCCAAAAAACCAAACCATTATTCTAGAAGAGGTCCATAGGATTTAGATTTAGAAGGCCAGATTGCCTCGAGTTCCATGACATAAAAAAGTTAAAAATCCCTGGGAAAAGATGATTTCTGTTCCACTTCTAAATCCTCTAGCTATGACTGACTGGCATGTAATAAGGAGAAATTTGTAGTGTCACAAATCATACCAGATCACAAAGATTCCTGAACCTAAGCCACATCCAGCTCCAGTCAAACTGGAGATTATTGCCACTATTCTGATAAATTATTGGTTAGTAAATGGAACTAAAGATAAGTGGATGAACTAGAAATATAAGGACAAGGAAAAAAAAACAGCAGAATAGATATGGTTGGGGTTTAAAAGTTTTGGACACTCCTGAGACATTCTTGTTTCCTTCGAATATTCATCATTTAAACAAATGGTCTTCAAACTTTTGGGTTACACATCCCTATCAGTTAAAAAAAAAAAAAACCAACTTTTGAGCATGCTCCCATCATGTATATATTTATTATAAATTATGTATATATATATATGCATATATATAAAACTATTGTGCTAATAGTAATTATGCACATTATAAAATTTACATAAGAATCAAAATTTTAAAAGGGCAGATAAAGATAAAATAATAATTGATTCTTGAGTCACTACAAAGTCACTCAAGTTTATTGAATAAGGAAGTAGCATGGTAAAACCTATACTTTAGGAAAATCACTTTGAAAGTTTTATGAAGGATGACTTGGAAAGAAAAGAGTTGGTTGAGGCAGAGAGAATAATAAGAATACTGCAATAATACAAGTTCTGGTGGTTTTGTAATTAGACAGAAGGTCTAATGCAGTTGAGAAGGTAAAAACAAAAACAAACAAAAAAAAGATTTGACAATTGATTGAATACAGGGGGTGAGGGAGAAAGAGGAATCAAAGATGATATGGAGGATGCAGAAGATGACAGGGTAGGTTACTAGAAGAATATCATCAATGTATTCAATAATGGAAAAATCCATCAGAGGGGATGGGCTTAGGGAAGAAAATAACGTATTGTAGTAAAAAACTTCAATGCACATTCACTCAAACCCATTCATCCTGTGTAACTCCCATCTGTATAACTCAATCTGTCCTACCTAAAATGAAAAAAGAGGAGACACAGCTCTTATTGATCACTCCCTACTCCAATGTCAGAACCTGATTCTAGATGTCTGATACACCCATAATCACAAGATCAACACTCATAATCATAAGATCTAGAGGACAGGGACTAAGTATGCAGCAGGCAGAAGGAAACTGCTGCTATGGGTGCCCTCAAGGTGGTTAACTTAAAACTGCTTTGAGGGGACAACTCCTAATGAAGGGTGAAGAAAGGGGAGATTGGGAACAACTACAATGGAAAGAAATGACAAAGAGATGAAATGTTAGCAGATAAAAGTAAGTGTGGTTGTGTTGGAAACAAGGTCAGTAACTATCTCAAGGAGGATGGGATGTGACCCATTTCTGCATGGGCTGATCAATTCATCATATAGCTCTGGAAGTCAGGCCATAGACTCTATTTGGATATCAATGATTTAGACTACAAAACCCCAGAAAGTAGTTACCTGAAAGTACCACTCTTCTTAAAGGAAGAAAGTCATTATATTCCTTTGGGGAGTTAATGGGGATAAGAGAACAATAGCCATGGGGTTTGCACTCAAGAGAGAAACTGCATTGAAGTTACTAGGCATCAACAAAGGTACTTACTAAGGCAAACTCAACAGTACTGAAGCCTGTAAGCCTGAGATCTTAAGGAAACATGCAACCCCCAAAACACTGGTCTGAGTTCCTGTCTCTCCTTAGAAAGATCTCGTAAAGTACATAAGACATAAGGAAGGATGGTCACTGCAGAAAGCATGTGGAAATTCATCAAGACAAACAGAGGCAGCCCAAATTACAAAGGCCTTAATGGTCATCAATGATTCATTTACCTAACTGTATTCTATGGCGATATGACCATCTCTTTAACTTTGGACACAGCAGTCATCAAGTTACCTTTAGAAAGCATAAGGCAGACTAGTCTCTCCTCCTCCCAATCTTCCCTAATCCACTCAATTCTCTGCTTCAACCAGAGGAGGACCCCCCCCCCCAAAAAAAAAAAAAAAAACCCAAACCAAACCAAAACAAAAAAAAGTCTAACATTTCAGCACAGGTCTACCCAATGAACTGATCAATCAGTTCTCTGGTATTACTTTGTAAAGGTCAAAGATAAGAATCAACATGAGAATGGGGCTTGAGGACAGAGACTTTGATTTATCTTTACAGAAGTATTTAATAAACTACACCAGACCAAACACTGACAATTTCCCATCCTCTTTCCTTTCTCTCTCTGGGGCTCTGATACTCCCATAGCAGAATCAGAAAATCCAGCTGACAGGTTTCTTTAAGCCAATGCTGATAGTTAATAATACTTCATATACGAATAATAGTGGAAATGATTCTGGATTGAAACATTAAGAAAGATAGCTCAGCTTCTGAACCACAGACAATATTACAAACTGACAGTGCCCAACCTGAATGACTGCACAGCGAAGGTCCATGTATACACATAAAGAAGAATACACTTTAATGTCTATGCAGTCCAAATAATACTTTTTCAATGGAATGATGGAATAGATTTTTCATGGGAAATCTTTTAGGGCTGGTCTAGCAATGATAAAAGATAAGTCCTGGGTGATAAATCTTCTGAATCCCTTGCAAATTTAGGAACATAGGTGCCAGTCCTAAGGAAGCCAAATCATTCTTTTAAGCAGCTCACCAGACCCAGCAAGTCAGAGTTCAAGCAATCTGATAGGACTCAGAAGTAAAGTACTGATGATAAAAATTGGGAAGGAAAAAAGCATGCTAGACCCATTCTGCCATAGAAACCAAGTTTTGCACACAAATAGCTAATTTTATGTCTCCTAGAGGTAGCTTTCCAGGTTACCAAAGAAGCCCAAAGTGGAAGGAAAAAGAAGAATAATATGTAAGAGGAATTTAAGAAAGAGAGAGATCTTGTGGATTCTATATACTTGGTGATGTTCAAATCTGTTCAAGAACCCAGTGATTTTAAATATTTGAGAACATTTGAATCTGACTTCTCCAGCTTTTCTGTTTTATCAAATCTTATGAATTTTCTGGTTACTAAGACTACCTTCTAAACGTGTATGTCATAGCATCCCTGGCCTCCTCTCCATCCTCAGTGGCTACCATCCTCCTAGGAGCTGGGCCCTAACCATGTCCCATTTGCACTGTTGTAATAGTCTCTGTACACATTTCCTCCACTGTAGCCTCTCCTCTTCTACCTATTCTGCACATACTACCAACGGAACATCCCTAAGTAGAGGTCTAATGAAATCAGGACTAGCATAGAAATCTTCATTCAATGGCTCCCACAGACTGAAAGATAAAATCTTAACCTGGGATTCAAGGCCCTGCACATTCCAATTCTCTCCTTCAGAGGTGCTCTACTGTCCAGTCAGTTAGTAAGTTATTTATTTATTTATTTTTAATTAAGCACCTATGTGTCATGCTATGCTAAGCACAAAGAAAAGCAAAAGATAGTTCCTGCCCTCAAAGAGATCACAGTAGTCTAGGGGAGAAGGCAACATGCAAATAGCTCTGTGCAAACAAAATAAGTGACAAAATACAGTGGAGATAATGAATAAGGGAAAGGCACCAACATTAATGGCTATCAGGGAAGACTTCTTAAGGAAGGTACATGATTGGAACTTGAAGGAAGTCAAGGAAACCATGAGATGGAGATGAAGTGAAAGAATTCTAGGCATGGAAACAGCCTGTAAAAATGCATGGAACTGGAAGATGGAATGTCTTCTGCAAGGAAGAACAGAGAGACCAATGTCATTGGATTTGGGAAAACGGGTAGAGAAATAAAGTATAATAAAACTGGAAAGATTGTAGGGGCCAGGATATGAAAGGCTTTAAAAGCTAAACAGAAGATTTTATATTTGATCCTGGAGATGACAAGAAGTCATGGGGTGGGGTGGGGTGGGAAGAGGAGTAACATGTTCAAATATATACTTTAGGGAAGATCAATTTGATTGCTAACTAGAAGATGATTAGTTGTGAGAAGATTGAGGCAGGCTGCAATAGTCCACATGTGAGGTTATGAGGAATACTGAAATACAGAAGGTAACTCAGCTAATGCTTTATTTAGTCCCCATACTCACCAATATCACCTCAGCTTTGAGGTGACTATTCAGTAAGGGAAGGAAAGGGAAGAATCAACTACCATTCAACCTCAAAGTCTTCCACCAGCAGCTTTTTATTCCCCTGTGTGACTCACTCACAGGCTAAAAGCATATAGAGCCAGAACTCTTGTATATGTCTGGTGAGTAATGTTAACTTCTGCATACTGCATTTCCCTAGCTGCTTCTGGCTTAGCTACCCTAGATTGCCTTTTATGACTTGCAAAATCTCCTAGGACATCAAAGGGGACAGGAAAAGCCATTCCTGGAAACAGTGCATGTTTCTTCTCATTTATCCCTCTGCCAAGGGAGGATCTACCCATCTTCTGCAGAGAAAAGTAGAGCTGCAATTTCCCAAAAGGGCACCAGGGGGCAATATAGAAACACACAAACCAGCAGGAAATATTTATCTCTAGTTGGAAATCTTGGACAATAGCACCTACTTGTGGATGGGAACAACAAAACCAAGCACTGATGCCCATTTCTGGCTCATTCCCCGGCCCCAGAAAGCCCCCACTTTAACAACACTTCACTTTCACAATGAAGACAAAAGAGCATAGAAATCACAGAATATTAGATCAGGAAATGACTTCAGAGATTTGACTAGACACTGAATCACAAGATCTCATTTATCAGGCACCTCAGATACAACTGAGTTCAACCCATCAGGAATTCCATTACAGTATTATCAAGTGAGCATTACATTTCCAGGCATTCTATTCCACTTCTGGATAGCAATGTTATAAGGACAGCTAGGTGGTACCATAGTGCACAGAGCACTGGGCCTGGAGTCAGGAAAACTTAATCTTCCCAAGTTCAAATGTGGTCTCAGATACTGTGTGAGCCTAGGCAAAGCCACTTAATTCTGTTTGCCTCAGTTTCCTTGTCCTTAAAATGAGCTGGGCAAAGAAAGGGCAAAAGAATGCAATCTCTTTGCCAAGCAAATCACAAATGGGGCCTTAAAGACTCAGACATGACTGAATAACAAATAGTTAACAAGCTTCCCCCCCTCCACATACATAAAACTAAAATCTTCCTTTGCTACCATGCACAAAGCAGCTGCTTAACAAGTATTTGTTAAAGCTTATTTGATTGTGTTGGTTTTACGGAATATTTCTTTCTCTTTATTCTTTATTACAAGGAATAGCACTATAAATGGAGATTGGAAATGAAGGTAATTATTAAAAACAAAAAAACACATATAAAATTTAAAATTTCTTTTTAATGTTTTTTGAATTAAAAAGCAGAAAACTTTTGAAATAACACCCATCTGTTCAATCTAAAGGTTAAAAGCTCTTGGAAGGGTTAAAGTCAGACACTGCTGCCCAGTGCCTAGAACTTTCAGTCTTCCAAAAGCCTGAGATGATACTGACAGGTACATTCGTTTAATTCAGGCCCATTTTGTTTATGTAGCAATGGAGTCCTATCATCTCAGATGCCCTAAGGTGGATTATTAACTGATTCCACCATCATCCCTTTAAAAAAAAAAAAAAAAAAAGCCCAAAGTGGACATCTTTCATCAAAAGCAGTCACTAGTCATATTGTATTCACTACATTCGATCATGTAATAATAATCCATCTCAATTAAATATATATTTTTTCTGCACCTAAACTGAAAAGATGGACTAAAGCATTTTATAAATGATGATTACTAGCATGCTAGAAATTATATAAAGAACATGACTGAGGATATGTATGATCAGAAATGAAAGTGGTTCAATCATATATATAGATATTTTAACAATATTTTTCAAAAGCCAGAAGCTTCTGATATGTAACATGCCTCTACTTTGGGAAATTTATAAAGGAAGGATGATTAAGAACTACCTAAGATGAAAAGGCATGAAACAATTGTAACTATCTTGATAGATACAGACTACCCACACTAATGCAATTATTAGAAGTGTAGTATGTGCATATTATTGTGCCAGACGCAAGGTTCCTTCTGGGCTGCTATCAAATATGGGAGCTAGTGTGTTACCGAGTATGGATAGTCAGGATCTCTTCTAAGAGATCCATTTCAAATCCACGTGACCCAGTGAATCAAGCATGACTTCCAGGTGAACACAGTGTTCAAACCCAACTTTGAATCCTAGATTATCCTCAGGGAGCATCCATAACAATCTCACACTAGGTAACACTTCTTCCTAAGAAGCCCTAATAACTTCAGGTTTAGAGCAACTCCTTAAGGAGTGGTTGGCACCATGGAAAAACTGGGAAAACATGCCTCCACCATAATAACTAAGAGCCAAGAGAGTACTGGCTATGTACTACCAGAATCTGATCCTCCTCCATGCAAGATCACTTTTGGATCCGACAAAAAACATCCCCTTAATGATGAATGAAGATAAATACATAATCAGCCAAGACAAAGCAGCAGCTAGAGGCAATGCTAAAATCAAGTAGATAGGTTTCCTCCCTTTCAAATCTCTAGCAATTTTTTTTTCTCTTTCCTCCTTCATGTTTAAAATTTTGTCCATCTTTTCTGGATCATGACATGGGTTTGTTGGAATACTCTTGTCCTCTCTAGGTGGCACAGAGAATAAAGAGTCTAGAAGTCCTGAAATCAAAACTAGCTTCACACACTTTCTAGCTGTGTGACTTTGGACAAATTTCTTAACCTTTTTTTTTTTTTTGCCTTAGTTTCTGCAACTGTAAAAAATAGGGATAATGATAGTACAAATGAAATAAAATGTATAAAGCACTTAGCACAGTACCTGGCACATAGCAGGCCTGTTCCCGCTCTTTCACAAGCCTTTCAGGATTTCCTAGAACAATCCCAAACTCTGGTGTTTTTGAATAAAAACTGCCTAAATGTGGAACTCCATTTCTGTCTTGCCACTCACTACATGTAATCTTTATTATTATTATTATTATTATTATTATTATTATTAATTAAAGCTTTTTATTTACTTTTTTTTATTAAAGCCTTTTATTTTCAAAACATATGCATGGATGATTTTTCAACACTGACCACTGCAAAACCTTGTGTTCCAAATTTTCCCCTTTCCCCTCACCCCCTTCTCTAGATGGCAGGTAATCCAATATATGTTACACATGTTAAAATATATGTTAAATCCAATATATGTATACATATTTATACAATTATCTTGCTGCACCAGAAAAATCAGATCAAAAAGGAAAAAAAAATTAGAAAATAAATGCAAGCAAACAACAAAAAGTGAAAATGCTATGTTGTGATCCATACTCAGTTCCCACAGTCCTTTCTCTGGGTGTAGATGGCTCTCTTCATCACAAGACGATTGACTGGAACTGGCCTGAATCATTTTATTGTTGAAAAGAGCCTCGTCCATCAGAATTATTCATCATATAAACTTGTAGTTGCCGTGTACAATGATTTCCTGGGTTTTGCTCATGTCACTTAGCATCAATTCATGCAAGTCTCTCCAGGCCTCTCTGAAATCATCCTGCTGATCATTTCTTACAGAACAACATTCCATAACATTCATATACTATAACTTATTCAGCCATTCTCCAACTGATGGGCATTCATTCAGTCTCCAGTTTCTTGCCACTACAAAAAGGGTTGCCACAAACATTCTTGCACATGTGGGTCCCTTTCCTTCCTTTAAGATCTCTGGGATATAAGCCCAGTAGAAACACTGCTGAGTCAAAGGATCTGCACAGTTTGATAACTTTTTGAGCATAGTTCCAAATTGCTCTCCAGAATGCTTAGATATGTTCACAATTCCACCAACAAAGTATCAGTGTCCCACTTCTCCCATATCCCCTCCAACATTCCTCATTATCTTTTCCTGTTATCTTAGCTAATCTGAGAGGTTTATAGTGGTACTTCAGAGTTGTCTTGATTTGCATTTCTCTGATCAATTTAGAGCATCTTTTCATTAGATTTGATTAGAAATGGTTTCAATTTTTTCATCTCAAAATTGTCTGTTCATATCCTTTGACCATTTATCAATTGGTTTTCCCAGTTTATTGCTTCCTTTCTAATCTTGTCTGCATTAGTTTTGTTTGTACAAAAACTTTTAACTTAATATAATTAAAATTATCTATTTTGTGTTCAATAATGAACTCCAGTTCTTATTTGGTCACAAATTCCTTCCTTCTCCACAGATCTGATAGGTAAACTATCCTTTGTTCTTCTAATTTGCTTATATCACTCTTTATGTATAAATCATGAATTCATTTCCACCTTATCTTAGTATATGGTGTTAGTTATGGGTCAGTGCCTAATTTCTGTCATAATAGTTTCCAATTTTCCCAGCAGTTTTTGTCAAATAGTGAATTCTTATTTCAAAAGCTGGGGTATTTGGGTTTGTCAAATACTAGATTACTAGATTACTATAGTCATTGACTATTTTGCCCTGTGAACCTAACCTATTCCAGTGATTGACTACTCTATTTCTTAGCCAGTACCAAGCAGTTTTGATGACCATTGCTTTATAATATAATTTTAGGTCTGGCACAGCTAGGTCACCTTCATTTGCCTTTTTCCCCCCATTGATTCCCTTGAAATTCTTGACCTTTTGCTCTTCCAGATGAATTTTGTTATTATTTTTTCTATATCACTCCATGTAATCTCCCCGTCCCCCCCCCCCCCGGCAATTGGGGTTAAGTGACTTGCCCAGGGTTATACAGCACACTCCATGTAATCTTAAACAAGTCACTTAACCTCTCTGATCTTCAGTCTATTTATCTTTAGAATAAGGGAGATGAGGGGCAGCTAGGTGGCACAGTGGATAGAGCACCAGCCCTGAAGTCAGGAAGACCTGAGTTCAAATCTGGCCTCAGACACTTAACGTGACCTAGCTATGTGACCCTGGGCAAGTCACTTAACCCCAAATGCCTCAGCAAAAACGCAAAAAAAAAAAAAAAAAAAAGAATAAGGGAGATGAACTTAATAGGGTCTCCTTCTAGCTCAAAAACCTGTAATATAGACTTTGTCTAAAATTTTAGGATTGCAGATTTAAATCTGCAAGAAATCTTAGAAATCATCTATTTTGGTTCTTATATTTTACAAATGAACAAAATGAAAACCAGAAATGTAAAGCAACTTGTCCAGCATCCCACAAATAATACATGACTGAGGCAACATCAAAGCCAGGTCCTCTGATATCAAATCCAACATGTCTCTAAGAGGCAAGTTACCTCTGCTGAAGAGCACAGGGGCAGCCTCCAGTGCTGCCTTGCTCCTCCTAAGAACTCCTCACAAAGGTGAGAAACTGATCACTGATTTTATTAGGATTTTCCTAGCAAGGTTTTCCTTTTAGGATTATCTTAAAGTTTGTTACCAAGACAAATTTAAGATTAGTCCCAGACACAAATGGAAGCTCAAATTTTCTATCTCCTGATATACACTGAATTGTATATATTTGACTGGGCACTTGCACTCTGACCTTCCTCATCTTATCTTCTACTCTCCCAGACTTCCTTCAAGTCCCAGTAAAAATGGAACCTTCTACCAGAAGTCTCTCCTAATCTCTTGATGCTAGTGTCTTTCGTCTATAGATTACCTCCTTTATCAATCTCATTTGTGCATTGCTGTTTGCATGTGGTCTTGTCTACATAACTGTGAACTCCTGGAGAAGTAGGATGGTTTTTTGCCTGTCTTTGTATCCCTAGCACTTCAGACAGTACTTAGGCACATAGGAGGTACTTAATAAAATGCTAATTGAATGACAAATGCAATCTAATCTCTTCTTCCACCTGAATGCATAATCTTTCCCCTTCTTTATCAAACATATCCACACTCAGAATAGACAGGCCAAATATGAAGAAACAAAAGCCCAAATATGAACGAGGAGGTACGTTGACCCATTCAGCCATGAGCCACCTGGACCAGACACAAGCATGCTACACCCAAGACATGCACAAACCTGATAGCAAACTGGGAAGGTTCAGAAGTGGTGTTGGCCAGACAAGGCTGCATGGGAAAAGAACTAAGAAAACAGGTGACGTTATATTTCCTGTGATCTATGCCATTCAATCAACTTGACAGAGCCCAGCTAACTATGCCATGCAGCACCACCCTCTAGCATCTCAATTTAAGCTCTTGCCTCCACCTGTTTCTTTGACATCATCCTGTCATTATACTTTCTTTAAAATTCCTTTGATGGAAGATGAATCACCTGGTTCCTGCTGGCACAGGCTAAAGCCCTTTCCAGTCATATCACTCTGTTCTGATGATTCTTTAGGAGCAGAGTGCCAACCAAAGGCTTCTCTATTATTCCCCAGGTTGATGATTAAGAAAAAGGGCCAGAACAGAATCACAGGCATGATGAGGGATTGAGAAAGAATGGAAAAGAAATGATGCAAGTGATATTCCTGGTAAAGCTGAGAATGGGGTCAGGGCTCAGAACCCAGGAAACAAGCTTTTCTCAACTCAAATGCTCTAGGGAAGATTATCAGTGAGGAGGATGAAATGAGTGTTAAGGTAGGTCACAAACTGCTTACATAATACCTAAAAAAGTTTCAGGCTGGGGCAGGTAGGTGGCACAGTGGTTAGAGCACCCGCCCTGAAGTCAGGAGGACCTGAGTTCAAATCTGGTCTCAGACACTTCCTAGCTGTGTGACCCTGGGCAAGTCACTTAACCCCAATTGCCTCAGCAAAAAGCAAAAAAAAAAAAAAAGTTTCAGGCTTTGAATATACATCTTAAAAGGTCTATTTCCCCATCCAGTGAATAGAAAGAACACTGTTAAATATTTTTTGATGTTAAATATAAATTAAAAATTAAAATATAAATAAAAATAATTGAATTGGAGTCCTAACTCTGATACAAGAAGCTACATGAGGCTGGACAAGTCTCTAAACCTGGGTTTTCTTATCTATAAATCTGTCAGTCAACCAATAAGCATTTATTAAGTGTTTATCATGTGCCAGACATTGAACTAAGTGCTAGGCACACACAAAAAAAGCAAAATCTGTCCTTGCCTCTCAAGAAGCTAACGTTTTCAATGGAATGTACTTGTAAATAAGTAAGCTGCAACAATACCTCCACCTCAGAAAAATCAGCTTAGTAGCTGAGTGCAAGATGGACTGAAAAGGGGAAAGACTTGAGGCAGGAAACCTCAAAGAGCTACTACAATAATCCAGGCAAAAATTTCTGATGTGTGCCACAACTAGGAGGGTGGCTGTATAAGTTGATAAAAGGGGAAAACACAGGTGTAATGTAGGAAACAAAATTTCTAATAGGTTGAATATGTGGAGTGAGTCTGAGTGAATAATCAAAAATAACACCAAAGTTGTGAGCCAAAGTGACTGAAATAGGAAAGTTCAGAAGACAGAAGGATTTGTTAGGAATGATAATTAATTCTGTCTGGGACATGATCAGTTTGAGATGTTCAAGTGGCAATTGAGATGATAAAAGATTGAGAGGAAAGGAAAGGAAAGGAAAGGAAAGGAAAGGAAAGGAAAGGAAAGGAAAAGGGAAAGGAAAGGAAAGGAAAAGGAAAAGGGAAAGGAAAGAAGGGAAAGGAAAGGAAAAGGGAAAGGAAAGGAAAAGGGAAAGGAAAGGAAAAGGGAAAGGAAAGGAAAAGGGAAAGGAAAGGAAAAGGAAAAGGAAAAGGAAAAGGAAAAGGGAAAGGGAAAGGGAAAGGGAAAGGGAAAGGGAAACTGTTTTGTAAATTATTATTCCAAACCCAAGTTTCACTATGAGCTCTGAGGATATAATTCAAATTCAGTATGAGAAGAGGTTGTTATTCTCTACAAGGGGTGGGGAGAGAAGAAGCAGTACATACTATAAAATTTATGAATGTAAAAGCACTTTGGGTGTCTTATTAAAGACTCTGGGTGATCCTTTTTCTTCTGAGAATAAAATTAAAAGAGGGCAGTCTGGGTTTCTTTCCATTAATGTAGTCAAAGGATCATGTGTCAAAAATATATGAGATTATGTAGAGGTTGATCTTAGGTTTCAGACAAATATATTAACACCCCATTTTATAGATAAGGCAATGGAGTCCAAGAGTTAATTTATGTAACATTCAATGATTCACACTCTGAGGACCCTTAGCAGATGTTTATCATTAAAATAATAAAGTATAATAAGCTAGGGGCAGCTAGGTGGCACAGTGGTTAGAGTACCAGCCCTGAAGTCAGGAGGACCTGAGTTCAAATCTGGTCTCAGACACTTCCTAGCTGTGTGACCCTGGGAAAGTCACTTAACCTCAATTGCCTTAGCAAAAAGCAAAAAAGTATAATAAGCTAGAAGGTGTTGACTACAAAGCCAGTAGTTAAGCTATTCTCCTTGAATGTCTAAAGAACTGAAAGGTGAAGAGAGAACATTTACTAAAGCATCTACTGAGTGCCAGGCACAGTGCTAAACAATTTACAAATATCTTATTTGATCCTCATGACAACCCTGTGAAGATAGGTGCTCACAAGAAACACATTAAAAACTAAGCACAGATCACAACTCTGAACTTCAATTTTCTCATCTGTAAAATGAGAAAAGTAATACAGGATGTTCCAAAAGTCTAAATCTAAGACATTTGGGTTACCCCGTACTTGCACTTCCTTAATTAATAGGGTTGTTATTAGGAAAGCTCTTTATAAAAACTAAATATAAACTATTACTACTATTACCCACTCAAGCACTCTAAAGTCTCCAAATTCTGAAGCTTCAAAGGACTGGGTTACCAAGCTGACTATAATAGAATAAACCACAACACCACCTCAGATTCTGAACACACTTCTTGGCAGAGGAATGAGGGTGACCAACAGGTATCCCCCCTCACCTCCTCAGTCAAGGATGCCTTGTGTGACAGAGAAAAATTAATATATTCTGAAAGCATCATTCATTCTTTAAAACACAGCTTAGCCAAAAATCTTGAGAAACTCTTTCTTGCAGTGATAAAGAAAACTTTGTAAGGGAGAAAGAGTACCCAAAAAGGGAAGAAAGGAACCAAGCACTCTGCAAGAACCAAATTTGTTTTGTTTCTGTCCAATATGAGAAGATCAAAGCAGTTAAGAGATTTCTCACCAACTCTGCTTCTAGCCACACATTGTATATATAGTAAATCTTCCTCTCCCAAACATCCAAACTAGGGATAACCTGAGTCCACAAGAAAAAAATGGCTCAGGTTTCTCCCTACCTCTTCATGAAAATGACTTCACTGGAGCTACCAAGGCAATATGTACAGAGGAGAAAGACATACAGAAAAGACATAGAAAGGAAATAGAAATTATAAAGAGTTCATAATGCAGTTAAAAATGTAACTGAACAAGGCCAAGTGGCCTTGTCCATCAAAGATAAGGTGGTTTTCATCAAAGTTACAAACTTTTTTTCTTGGTGATTTTTTTCTCTCCCCTGCACACAAAAGTTAAAATGTCACAACCACAGTTTAATCATTCTCTACAGTTCATGGAAGTTTAACTCTTTTTATATCATCTGTGCTCGCCATGCTCTAGGAAACTGAATAAGAACTCAGGTAATCACTGAATTCTCCAGGCAGGAAGAAATTTGAAATAAGACTAAAGCCCCAAGATAGGTTTGACAAGTCACCAAATTTTACATAAACTTAAGTCCCTCTGTCCAGGTCTTTAATTTATCTGAGACCCATATTGTGTGACTGCTACATTTTTTAGGAGGAATCCTTTTTTAAAGAGAAAAATGTCATACTAGAAAGCAGATTACAGACTGCTGAGATTTCAGGACAGCTGGAACATACCCAGGAAGGATTTCCAAGGTTTCCAAGCAGCTGAAATTCCCACAAAAAGATTCAACAAAGACAAATGCTTTCTCTCAATGTTGAGGAGGTGAAGGTTTTTAAATCACAGTAACTCAAGTAAATTTTCTGAACACGTATTTAATACCTGCTTTGTAAAGATCACTATGCTGAGTACTGAGGGACCTACAAAATTTAGATAAGATCTTGTAGTGATTAAGTGGCATTTCTAGCATTTCTATAGCTTCTTAAGGTTTGAAGAGAATTTGACATATATTATCTCTTGATTCTGGTAAAAATCTCTGTGACATAGGTATTCAGGGCTCATTAGATCCATTTTCCAAATGAAGCTCTAAAAAGTCAACTGGCTTATAATCATGTAACTAGGAAGCATCAGAAATTGGAGTAAAGTCTTGGGGAAAAAAGAGGAAGAATAACAGAGAAGGCTTCATTGAGCAGGTGGTATTCACATGTGAGTAGAAATTTAACAGGTAAATAGGATGGAAGGAATATAGTTCAGACATAAGGAACAATGTGAAGAAATAGGGAGGAGGGGAGGAGAGAGCAGTACATGTTCAGGGGCCAAGAGAAGAGCAATCTGATTTGGCTAAAGAATAAATAGAAAGGAATAGTAGAAGATAAGGCTAGAAAGGTGTTGCTCTTCCTTCATTTTGAGAACCACCTCCAACATCATGAAGGTGACACATCACATTTTGTGCAAGAACTGAATTTAAAGTGAGGTAGGGTTGCACAAAGCAGTTGTCCTGGGTCATACAGCAAATAGGTGGCAGGGGTAAAACTTGAGCTGAAGTCTTCTGACTCTTTGGAAAGCACCCATATAATAAGGGCTCAGATTCTCTCTGATCATCTGTCACCCCAATTAGAATCTAACATATGGCTTTTCTGACATCTTTCAGCACAGAAGGAATGAGCTGATTCTGACTCTTTCCAATCTCTCAGAATGAGTATTTTGGAGCCTTGACCTCCGCTATAAAGATTCAAAAAGTCTGAGAAGTCTGTTCCTGGCTTACCCATAAAGACCAGAAAAGACAGCATTTCTATTTCCTAATCAGAAGTAGAGAGGAACTGCTTTTTCTCTATCCCCATGTCTGAAACACATTTATCATGTAAACTACCCCTTCCCTTAAGGGAGGGCTCATTCTGCAACCAATGCTGAAAATCATTTTTCTTATTAGTCATAACTCTTGTTGATAATCCCTTTGCCCACAGGAAACACAGAAATAGCTTGGAAGTTTCCTGTAGTTCTCATCAACAGTTCTAATAAGGCAGACCATCTTGAGGGCAGGAGAGTGGGGGTTGGGGGGGAAAGAGATAAGGGGCAAAGATATCACAAGTGAATGCCACTTGTTTTCAATTAGCCCTGCACACTTGGTAAGCACAATTAAAACAAAAAAAAAATTTTTTTTTAAATGACTAAGAGAGCCATACCACTTCGGAGAATACAATTTTCCTTGAAAAGCCTATATCCAAACTGGCATTTGGTGTTCTGCATTATGGGAGTTTCCTAAATCCCCTTCCCCTCTGGCAGTTCCCCTCTTCTATCTTGCCCCCAAGGAGTGACAGTAAAAACTATAGACATACACAGTGAGTTCTCAGTTCCTTCCCACTCCAACAGGAAAGAGAAGAAATATACACAACAGAAAGATTTCTTTGTTTAGACAAAGTGAATTGGAACTCATGATTTCAAATGAAAAGTTACTTGACTTTGGGCAAGTCCCTTCCCCTTCATGAATCTCAGCTGCTTCATCTGTAAAATAAGGGGGTAGCCTAGATGACTTCTAAGAGTCCAGAGCTTAAAAAAGAAATATCCATGATTTTATGATTTTCAACTTTTCCTTGAAATCAATGAATGATGAATTAAACAAACCTCAAGGGATTGAATCTTATATAGTAGTCATACTTCTGAGACACAGGAGAAGCTTATTTTCAAGTAGTCTTGACCCTAGACACAGGATGTATACCACAGAGACAAATGGTGAGAGTTAGGGAGGAAAAACATGAGAAGCTGACACAAAGAGAATAAGCCTAGTAAGGAAGGAAATGCTGAATGTAGACTAAGAAAGAATAGCCTGAAAGAGGGGTGTCCCTGGGATGAGGGAAGTCTGAATGCAAAAAAATAAATGAGTAATGCAAATGATCAAGAGAAGGAACAGTGGAGCTAAAGGTGAGAGGGGAGGGAGAGCAACAGAACTGCTAAAAACTTTGAATTAGGGGAAAGAAGACAATAAAGAATATTGAAAGGAGAGAGAGTAGAGGGAGTGAGGAAAGCAGATACAGGAAAGGAGATGGAAAAGAGAGATGAACAAAGGAAGTGGTGGAGAGATGGGAACTCTGAAAATGAAAGACAAAGCATGGGGAATAAAGTTATGAGAGAAAAAAAATCAGAATTTGGTGTGTTTCTAGATATTGTACAATTCAGCTTCTCTCTTCCCAGCTGCCCCACATGAAAATTACTCATCAGGGGCAGGAGCTCAGAAAGCAAAGGTCAGCTAAGCATAAAAACTTAGTCACAATCTTTTATGGATCAGTTCCCAAAGCCTGGATCCCTTGGCAAGAAGAACATCAGGTAACATCTTCTTGAAACAACCAAAGATCACATCCTGATATCTCCACATTGGTTGATAGTATTCATGGCTCAGATTTTAGCTCAGAGGATTGACTTCTCTCCACAAGAGCATGTGTACTGGAGCTGTCCCATTTTCTTAGGGAGATGCCTTCAGATTTTTCTCACCACTTTCTATTTAGGGAACCAGGTCAGGAGTGCCTCTCCCAATGCCTAGTTCAGCTAGTTTTGCCTGTCCTCATGGGACTAAAAACAAGGGTCCTCTCCCATTCTCCATTCCTTGTCATCAGACCAGCCCTGGAAATAAAATTATAACCTATATGGAAGTCTTTTTTTCACTAGAGAGATTCCTTTCCCTGATAAAAGCAGTTCAACTACCCATTCAGAAGACCTTGGGTTTTTGAGGTCAGTAGCCACATAAGGAATGCCCTTTCTTTTATTTCTGATTACTGCCAGAATTAACTCCTTTAAAACTGAAAAGCCACAGGCCTAACCCCCTTAAAGAGGACCACATCTGGAGACAGGAATTGATGCTGTCTGCTTGTTTCAAATATAGTCTAGTTTATGCTAAAAGCTCATCTTGGGACAGCTGCTCTGGACAGACCACAAAGAGGAGGAAGAAAGACAAGTGAAAACAGCCCCCAAAGCAGGCTTCAGATAAAGAGGAAGCAAAGCACTATTAAATCTCTCCTCATTCTTATCAATCTGTCCTTTGCAGCAATGCTTACCCAGTTCCACCCAAGACTGGGTTCAGACCATAGCTTTCCTATAGCAGCTTTAAGTAACAAGGAAAGGGAGGAAAGGGCCTGAATCAAAACCTCTTTTCTCTTGGCAAACAAAAGGCCTTACTGTCTACACAAAACAGGGTAGTTATTCTTAACACCAACCAAAGATTCTTTGGCAGAAAAAGAAATATGAAAATGTTAGGCTTGTGGGAATAGCCAATGCTCCAAGTATCTATGCCCTTTCGTCGAACTCAGCCCACTGAAAGACAAACAGATCAAGCCCCACAGCTCAATTTTTGCTTTCTTGATGGAAAGACTGGCCTTGTCAATCCAACTGAACTGCTGGACATGGAGAAGGGAGAAAGAAAAGGGAACCAGAGTGGGGAATGTGTTTTGGGGAATGTATTCCCCCACCCCCACTCCATCCCACTCTCATCTATCTCTGTTTGTATGTCTCTTTTTCTCTCATCTGTCTGTATGTGTGTGTGTGTGTGTGTCTGTCTGTCTGTCTCTCTCTCTCTCACACACACACACACACACACACACACACACACACACACACACTCACACACTCACTGAAAGATCCAGTCCAGCCAGTGGAAAGACCACAAAGGATTGACAGTAAATGAAAGATTAACCCTTTTTGTGTTATTTCTGGCTTAGGCGCCTCTTATTATGAATCAAGAATTTGAAGTTTGAATTCTTTCCCAACTGACTTAGCAATCAAACTATTCCAAATACTTTACCCTTGAAACATAGGATTAAAGTCACTTGGATCCTTGAACTTTCCAAAAAGAGAGGGAAGGGTGGGTGGGGAGAAGACTGGACTATTTTGTGAACTGATGGAGTCAATAACATTTTTAAAAGAGCCTATCTGTGGGGAATCAACACTGGGCTGCTTTCTCAGAAAGATCAACATGTTCTAAGTCGAAGTATCCCAGAAAAAGAATTATAATCTATTCCTTATCGCCCTTCTTCCATCTTCAGACAATGTTTCTGAAGGGTACTAGATGGCATATTCTTTCATCAACACTAATGCAATTCCTATTCAAAGTTTACCATAGGCCTTTGAACCTAAGAACTTCACAAGCTGCTTGAGAGATTCCTTCTTCATCCTGAAGGATGCCTAAATATATCCTGAAAAGTTCATACCAAAGAACTGAGGGGCTAGTACTGAGCAGATGCACCTTTATCTGGTATAAAGACTCTGACCAAGTTCAAGAAGCAGTGAAGAGGCTTTAGATCAATGCATAATAGAATCTGAATTCACATTGGGCAGTAAGGTAGAACAATGCCAAGAAGACCTGTGTTCAAATCTGGCCTCAGATTGGCTGTGTGACCCTGGGCAAGTCATTTAACCCCATCTGCTTCAATTCCTCATCTATAAAATGAGCTGAAGAAGAATATGGTAAACCATTCCAATTTCTTTGTCAAGAAAGCTCCCAAAAGGGGGTACAAAAAGTCAGACACAACTAAAAACGACTGAACACATTAAGTAATAATGTCCAGTTTTTTAAACACATTACTCATTGAGGTCTCACAACAATGCAGTGAGATTGTTGTCCAGTCATTTCTCAGCTGTGTCCATCTTCATGACCCCATTTGGGATTTTCTTGGCAAAGCTACTAGAATTGTTTTCCATTTCCTTCTCTAATTCATTTTAAAGATGAGGAAATTGAGACAAACAAGGTTAAGTGATTTGCCCAGGGTCACTAATAGTATCTGAGGCTAGATTTGAACTCAAGAAGGTGATGTCCAATCTTGGGAAGTAAATACTACAATATTAGACTCACTTGTGATTTTCTTTAGTACAAAGAATTCCTGGTATGAGAACTTCCTCAAGAGATGATCAAGTCTGTGACTTAGTAAATAAATTCTATGGAGCTGCCTGAACAAAGTTAAATCATTTTCCCATGGTATCACATGGCAAGTATGTGAAGCAGTCTTTAAGTCCTAGTCTTCCTAACTCCAGTAATATATAATTCTATCCACTACACTATTTATATAGCATCTACTCAAAGGTATTTCCCTGAAGATCTAGAGAAATTAGCAACATATTCTAACTAGGCCTCAGATGCCTAGAGAAATTAAAAGATTTGTCCAAAGGCACATACAGATCATGATTAGCAGAACTTGAGTTCAAATCTAACTTCTGAACTCCAGAATTCACTGTTTTTACCAGAAGAGCACACTACTTCATTGACTGTGAGCCCTGAGGGTCTTTCTGGGAAATGAAGCTGAGAAGTAATGATTCTCCTATAAAGTAGCATAGAGCTGACCCAAAGACAGAAAAGGAATATAGCAAGTTAGCCTCCAAACCCCAAGCATGGGCTTGACCCTCTACCCACTAGTGCCTATAATCAGGAAGGCAAGTTACTTAGGATTATCAGAAACCAGAACAGCAGGTGTGTGCACTAAAATAAGAAGGGAATACCCATTTCTCCTTAGTCCAGTTTTTTAATCCCAGTTAGAAAGCATACCCTTGAGTAAAGATGCCATCTGTCTCACTGACTCCAGAAGACCCCACAAGCAAATTAACTCCTTCTTTGCTGGACTGGCACAAATCTTCCTTGTATACAGTTAAATATTCCCGATTCCATCCCTTTCCTTCCACCGCTGATGATTTTATTGGTGCTTCATTTTTCAAATCTCTCTAATCTGCCTCCAAACTCCCATTCATTTAAATTAAAAAAAAAAAAACTGATTTGAGAAAGAGTATGTTAATGAATAAAGTTGCATAGCAAGAGTGGGGCCATATAAACACAAGACAAGTGGTTTAGACTTGGAGAGAAAGAAAGAATTGGGGAGGGGAGAGGGAGGAAAGGAGGAACATTTGAAATGAAGAAAATGGGCAAATAAATATTTTAAAGAAAGAGTAGGACGGGAGATTGGGAAAGTGAGGGCTAGGTTATGAAGGGTTTTGAGGACCAAACAAAGCATTTTGTATTTGATTCTGGTAGTTAGAAATCACTGTAGTTTATTTATTGAAGTAGGGGGATGACATGGTGGAACCTGTCAATTTAGTAACTGAATGGAAGATGGTTTGGCAAATCTACCAGCTGGCTACTGAAATAATCCAGGTTAAAGGCAGGTAAGAGGAAAGAATAGGGAATATATAAGAAATTTATATACCTTGACAACAGATTGAATTGGGAGGATAATTCCTAGATTGTGAGCCTAAGGAACTAGGAAGGTAATGTTGCCCTCTACAGTAATAGGGATGATTCTTCCCAGGTTTCCGGCATGGAAATCTGGAAGAAGAGTAGCATTATTGACAAAATTAAGAAAAGTCAATTTTGATACAGGAATGAAGAAATGGTTTGGGTTCTGGAAATGATGAACTAGAAATAGCATGCAGTGAAAATATAGGAATGATAGGATTGAAGGATATATATTTAGGAATCATTTGCATAGAAATAATTGCAAAGATCTCTCTGAATGAGCAGAAAAACACAGGTACAAGAGAAGAACCTAAGACAAAAAAATCCAAAAAAACCCCAAAAACAAACAAAAAAACCCCACAAAAATGGGAACAGAAGGAAAAAAGACAAGCAAAGAAAACAAGAGTAGTAGTGGGAAACCAAAAGAAGGGAGTTCAGAGAGAAGAGGATGCAGTCAATGTCAAATGTTAAAGAAGGGCTCAAAACCACAACCCTAAATGTAAATGCTTAGGACTTTCAGAAAACTGACAGAAAAGAAAGGGGATAAGATGAGGTAATCGAACAATCCAGAGGATTTCTGAGAAGCAGGGGCCCCAGTCTAGTCTGGATGAGCTTTCTATCAACATCTTACTCCCCTAAACACACTCATACTTTTATCACTGGCAGACACCTTGAGCAGCTGTGTTCAGCTGTTGTACAGGCCTCATGCTAAAGTTCAGGTTATGGACAGTTCCCAAGAATTAACTACCCAGTATTGCTTAACCAACACAAAAAACTAGAATCAACTTAACTATTAGTGGGGGAATATGGATTTGATCTCCCCAAAATAATTCAATTTGATGACCTCCTATCTCTGCATCCTGAGATACAATCACCTCCTTTAAAAAATTTCTTGTGCCTACTACTTCCTCTTTGCTCCAGTCCTTTATACCACAGCAAAATCTAACCATTTAAGTCTCTTGCTAATGGTTTGGCTTATATAATGTGGATGAAGATTTGTGCAAGAATGACCAATGAAAAGAATGAATCTATTCTCATGGAGTGGGATAGTTTTCTAGGCCTAAGATAAAACCATTTCCAAAACAGGACTTTATGCCACATCTAGGCAGAACAATTAAATAGGTACTTCTTTTGAATAAAAGACAAAACAGATTCTAAAACAATTAATGCTTATTCACAGTGACTGCCCCTAACTGGTGCCATGGCAGCAGTTCTGGGACTCTTGATTTGAAACCTCTTAGTCTAGATTCTAATTCATTCTTAAGAAGTATGACGGGCACTATATAAAAGTAGAAAAGCCAAGGACCTGAAGGCAGAAAACCTGCACCCAGTTTCTAGTTATACCACTTAATCAAGGAGTGAACCTAAACAACTCATTCACCTCTAGTTCATTTCCCTTAAATTGGGAAAACAGATACTGCCCAGTCTCCCTTATAGAACTACTAAGAGAATTAAATGAAAGAATGGGGGCAAAGCACTTTATAAATTTAAAATGCTATATAAATATCAGATGGAAGCATCAAGGAAGCTTTAATGCTTAAACATTAAACTTATGCTTAAACACTTATAACTGTTACTTGCCCTACTTCTCAAACTAGGCTAAAAAAGGCAACTTAAAGCAGAAGTTGAAAACTAGAAAAGCTACTCAACTAACCAAAACAAGCAAAAAAAAATATTTTTTTTGGCTTTTTGCTGAGGCAATTGGGGTTAAGTGACTTGCCCAGGGTCACACAGCTAGGGAATGTTAAGTGTCTGAGACCAGATTTGAACTCAGGTCCTCCTGACTTTAGGGCTGGTGCTCTAACCACTGAGCCACCTAGCTGCCCCCAGCAAGCAAAATATTTACTGAGAGCCTACTTTGTACCTGGTACTTTAAAAAAAAATAACAGGCTAACCTCCCCATGTATATAGTCTTGTATAATGGAATCATCACTATTATGGCAAGACTGCTTAAGAACTTTGGAAGAGAGAAATCTGGGGCAGCTAGGTGGTGCGGCAGATAGAGCACCAGCCCTGAAGTCAAGAGGACCTGAGTTCAAATCTAGCCTCAGACACTTAACACTTCCTAGCTGTATGACCCTAGGCAAGTCACTTAACCCCAACTGCCTTTGCCAAAAAATAAATAACTGAAAATAACTTTAAGAGAGAGAGAGAGAGAAACCTAGAAAGTTCCCCCTAAGAAGTTTATCATCCTGTCTGTGACTCAAGAAAGACTGTGTGTTAGAAAGATTTTCACCTGAGTGTTCACCACCCTGGCCCCTACCAAAACTCCTGACATCTGGATGAACAGCTAACTTTCAAACAGCCTTGTCTACTTAGCTAGGGATATAGCACAGGGCCTACTTGATGGTATATAAAGCTTCCTAACAATCACAAGTGATGAAAAAATAAAATGAGGTGCTTCAAGAAGTTCTCCATTACTGTAGGCCTTCAAGTAGAAGCCATTTGAATGTTTTTATGAACAATTGTAGATTGTACCAGTGACTTGGGGAGAAGTTGGACCAGATGACCTCAAACTTTGTTTCCTGATCTGAAATTCCAAAAATGTATGGTGCTCTCTGAGTTCTCAATCTAGACCAACTGGGCCAGTGCATTTACACAACACACATAAATTCTACTGTAGGTTGGCCTGTAATGCCTCACCCTACTAGAGTGGTAACATTGAGCTCTCTGAGGTTATGCCAGCAGAGTTCAAACTCTAGCAAGTCCAACCTGGAAAGGGCTGTTATCTTCTGAGGACTAATCTACCTAAATTCAAAAATTCTATCATTAGGAGATTGATGAAAAGTGAATGAATCTTTTAAGCCATTAAAAACTCATTAAGATAATCTAATAAGGCAAATCGTTGCAACTTACATTGCAAGAATATATACAATATTCACATGAATACCATTTATAGGCTAGTAAAACAATCATAGTAGCTCACGTTTCCACTTTAAGCTCACAAAGCACTTTGCCTCACAACTCCATAAAATAGAAAGTACAAAAGTATTCTTATACCCATTTTTTCAGTTGAAGAAACCCAAGATTCAGGAAGGGGAAGTAAGGAATATGCTCAGAACTAGCTAGTAAACATTAGAACCAAACTGCAAACTCAGATCTTCTGCCAGTGCTTTGCTATCATATTTACATGCTGGCTATCAAAAGCACACCCTCAGCCTGCATCACTTCCTCCAAAGGTTGATATGCCTTTGTGAGAAAAGCTTTTTGGCTTCCTGCAGGCAACTGCTCTATTAAACTACTGAGAAATCTGGCCTAACCTAAAAAGATTTCTAGTTAGTTTCAACTTCTATGTGGCTCCAATTCAACTTCAGCACTAGCCAGAGAAAGCAGAAAAGGAAAGTATCTTTAAAGATATGTGACCAAGGGGCAGCTAGGTGGCGTAGTGAATAGAGCACCAGCCCTGAAGTCAGGAGGACCTGAGTTCAAATCTGGTCTCAGACACTTCCTAGCTGTGTGACCCTGAGCAAGTCACTTAACCCCAATTGCCTCAGCAAAAAGCAAAAAAAAAAAAAAAAAAAAAAAAAAAAAAAAGATATGTGACCAAATCTGGATAATGCCTTCATTTTGCCATATGGTCTTGTGTAGGTTAAAACCTCTGGAAAGTTTCCCATTCTGCATATCACCTGCCTCTTTTGCACTACAAGAGGAGATCAGAATTTGGGAGGATCAATTAGAGCATGTAAAATTCTGGAGCTTCAGAGAAAAATGAGTGATGAAGATATAAAGAAGCTACTAAACTAAGTGAGACTCTTGGAAATGCTCCCAAGATTAAATTAATGGAGAATTTAAAAAAAAAAAAAATCTGGACCAGCTAACTGCAAACCAACTTGAACATAGGGTTGTCCCTAAAGGGGTGAGACTCTCCAGGGAGCTCTTGAGGTAAGAAAAAAAAATAATAACATGATTGTTAATTAATGATATATTATGTTGTTATAATATTTGCAAACTTTAAAGCACTACAGAACTACTATCATAATTATTATCATTACTATTAAATGTAAGAACTGAGATTCAAATCCATATCTTCAGGATTCAGTTAGCATTTGTTTAGTATTTCCTCCCTTCCCTGCAAAAGATTTGTATGCAGATGAAACTAACTTAAAATTAAAATCAAGAAAAATACTTAAAAATGCAAAACAAACATCCAAAGGCCAAAATCTTAAGGAAAAAATGGATAAGAGACACAAAAGCAATCTCTGTCTTAGAGACAGGGTTAGAGGTCATGGGCCTGGCAAATAAAAATTTGGATGTGGTCTATCACAACTATGTATAGAGATGGTTCATAAAACACTTAAGATATTGAACAAACAGACCAGAGTATACACATCCAAAGGAGTGTTATCCCCTATAAAGCAGACTCCTTGTATTCCAGCAATGCAGTCATTACTCAAGCCATTCCTAGAATTACTCTTGGGGAATTGTCCTCAGAATTCTTTCTTTTGCATCTCCACATCAGCAGCAAATTTCTGCCCTCAGAAGGTGAATTTCCATTTTATAAATGGCCAAAAGTGATTTGGAAAATAAGGAAGAGATTAAACTGAGGAATTCTAGAATTTTTGTGTAAGGAAAGTCATTTTATCAATCAATCAATCAACAAGCATTTAGGAAGTCCTTACATTGTACCATGCATTCTTCAAAGCCCTGGGGATAAAAAAGGGAAAACAATCTGCCCCTACCTAACTGCTATCCTAAAGGAAAACTACTCATACACAAGATACATTCAAAGTAGATACAAAGTAACCACTTAGAATTCTGTAGGAGGGGAAGAGAGGCTGAGAAAGATTTCCTCTATAGAAGGTGACATTTGATCTATCATAAAGCAAGTAGGGACTCTATGAGATAAAGGTGAGAAGCAAGTCAATTCCAGATATGGGGAGACAGCCAGTGCAAATGCACTGATATGGGAGATAAAAGTATATTGTATGAAGAACATAAGCAGATCAGTATAACTGGTACACAGTGCAAAGGGAAGTAATATGTATTAAGACGACAGGAAAACAGGAATAAGCCAAGGGATGAAGAACTTTTAAGAAAAATCACTGGAAGGAATGGGGGGGGGGAGGAAAAAGGGGAAAGGAGCAAATAATGAAATGGTATGGAAGATGAACTGAAGTGGGGAGAAACTTAAGAGAAGATCAATTAGGAGCCTTCTGCAATAGATGAGAGATTGAGCCAGGGTAGTGGCTATGAATGACAACATGGGAGCATATTCAAGAAACTGTTGAGAAAGAAAGAAGAACTGGACAACAGGTTGGATATGTGGGATGAGAATAAGGAATCAAAAATGACAAGACTGCAAATTTGGGTAACTGAAAGGATGTTTGGTTTCATGGATAGTAGAAAGAAAGTTTATAAAAGGAGTAAGTTTATGAGGAAAGAAAATGAATTCTGTCTTGAACCAATTGAACTTGCAGTTTTAAGAGGATATCCAATATAAAATGTCCAGTTAGTCAATAAACATCTACTATGTTCTAGGAACTGTGCTAAGAGTTGAGGATACCAAAAACAAAAACAAAAACCCACAGTATTTTCCCTCAAGGGGCTCACAATTTAATGAGGAAGAAACAAGTAAACAAGTACAAACAAGCTACATAAACAAAAGAAAAATAGGAAAATAAGGGAAAGCTTCCTTTAAAAGAAGAAAACCAGGGAAGGCAGCAGAGATGGATGGAAGGAAGGAAGGAAGGAAGGAAGGAAGGAAGGAAGGAAGGAAGGAAGGAAGGAAGGAAGGAAGGAAGGAAGGAAGGAAGGGAGGAAGGT
>JAJPUD010000565.1:287504-325363 GCA_023553655.1 Myrmecobius fasciatus | reverse complement strand
GAGGAGAGAAGGATACTTAATGAATGAAAAGGCACCTTTTCCCCCAATACTGACTTCCCTGGAAGACCAAATTTCTCCCATACCTTGTCTAAGGTAATTCAAAGGCTGCCCAGATTTCAGGAGTCTTTCATAATCTACATAACCCAGGAAACTGACTACTGGAAAACAGCAGCCAAAAACAAACAAATATTAAAAGAGCCTGCCCCTAGGACAAACTCTCCTCCAGGGTCATTATCTGAATCATACTCCCAGTCAAACCAAGGGTGCACTCAAGCCAAGCAGCAAGCTTTCCAGATGGTGAAGAGAGCCCAATACCAGCTGGACAAATCTAGAGGGTAATCCCTTGGGGCGAATATACTATAGAAATGGCAAGTGTAATTTTCTAGCCCAGGAGAAGCAGCTCAGACCCTCAATAGAGAGCACTTTAAAACCTGGATTCTGAGGTGACAAAAACCTCAACAAACAAAATCCTGGTGTGTGTTCCTATCATGTTCCCATTATGCTCCCATTACAGCTGATCCTAACTTTCAAACGATTAAATAAACGATCATCTCAAAAAAGAAAACACAACTTGAGAAAACAAGACTGCAGAAGCTGTAATCCTGAAGCTTCCTCTTGCTCTCAGCCTCTAGCAGCTGTCCTACAGTAGCATGAAACTAAACCAGAGGTAGCAAATGATACAATGTACAGAATACTGGGCTTGAGATCAGGAGGGCCTGAGTTCAAATCCTCCTTCAAACACCTAACTAGCTATGTAATCCTGGGCAATTCATTTAACTTCTCTGCTTCCATTTTCTCATATGTAAGATAGGGGTGATAATAGCACCCAAACTGTTTTGAAGTTCAAACCATATAACACACATAAAACATTTTGTAAACATTAAAATATCATATGAATGCTAGTTTTTATTATGATGTCATTATTGGAGTTTTGGTTGCCTCCCCATCTGTTCTAGTTCACCCTGATGGTTAAGAAACCATACTAAGACTTGCACAGAGGATTCACTATGATCAAAGGAAATCTCTACTAGGATCTTATAGGGGAGGCTTAACACCAAGTTATTAATAGCTTTAAGGTAAAGTTCTAAGATTTCCCTTGGCAATCCCGACCATTCTACAAGCTAGATTTGGAACTAGAAGACCTAAGAACACTTACTTTTTGTCCCATGATTTGGAGCTTGTAATTAGACCCCTGACACATAGGGGGTGTCATTTAATAGTACTAGCTATAAAAGGTTTGACAAAAAACTTAAGAAGTTAAACTCTATACTAGGAAAAAGCAACAAGTTATTGCAAAAGATGGTCTCTATGTAATCCATTTGGCCAGGCCTAATGATTAGAAGTCCTCACTCTTTCCAGAGTTGAGTTTCAAAGCTCTGAGTTCCTGAGGTATAAAATCAAGGGTCATTTATATCCTCTTTTGGACTCTCCATTGCTTGACACAGTGCCTGCTACATAGTAGGTACTTAATACTTTCTGATTGATTGATTGTTTAGACATGGCTTCATGGGGGGAAAAAAAAAAGAGGGGAAGATTCTGGATCAAAACAATTCTATAAAGAAGTTCAAAGACAATCCTCTCTCCTCTAGATCACCCTGTACTTAACCCCTGAGGTAAACAGAGTGAAAAGAGGATGAAGGTAATATCTCTCAGAGTCCTGAGAACTGGTTCCCTGCCAAATTTAGTTTGGTAGAGGGGTCATGGCCACCCCAAAGAGGTCAAAGCCCTAACCTTGATTATATAAATCACTGACCTCCCAAATTTTCAAAGAACAATAAAAGTAAATCAGTCTCTTTTGGCCATCTCCCACCTGTTGTGCAAGCCACCTTGAGAAAATCTAGTGCTTTTCAGCAAAAGGAAGAAAGGCCTAGAAGAATAAGGGGAGAAAGCTTGTCAAGTAGGCTCCAGGCCTCCTCTTTCCACAAGGGGAACAAGCAGGTTAATTAGGCTTGGCACTGAGAAAACCCAAAGGGTAATCCTGCCACCAGGCTTATTAGCACAGGGGAGAGAGGACTCCTGCTGCTCAATAGGCAATATGCCCAGCAAAACAGAAGGGCTCCTTTGTGGATAGGAAATGTAGAAAGAAAGAGAAGTCCTTGTCTGAGCCATGGGTAAATCCCAACCTTTCCCAGAAATTTATACCTATTCCCAAATGGACCAGAATCAAGGATTGAGAGGTCCCTTTCTCTGCACCCCTCCCCCCAACAAAAGTCCTCAATCTCACTTCCACCCACCTGTTTTCTGAGACTAGACAGATGAACCTAAGCCTGAAATACATGTTTTCCCAAGTAGGTATAAGCAATGGTTAGTGTCCATTTCCTTGCCCACTACCTTCAAAGGTTCATACCCTTTATGCAATACTTCCTATAGCAATGAAGAAATCTCTCTCTCCCTATACATGGATGTGCATGTGTAGCTGGCTTCCTCATGTGTGCACTCTCTCTCTCTCTCTCTCACTCACTCACACACACACACACCTTCGAGCTCTGTGCCTAGAACGCTGATAGCAGATGCAAGAGAGCTGGTTCCCTTACCATCCCAAGCAGTAAAAAACAAAACCGACTAAGGAGGTGAAAGAGAAGGGGTAGAGAGGGCTATAATGGGAAGTGGGAAGGTTTCATTCATTTTCAGTTTGGATAAGCCCCTGGCTCCCATAAAGAGCTCTGCTCTACTCACTTGGGCAGAGTACATTCTTCTCATCTATGGTCAGTGCACAGCTTGCCAAGAAAACAAAGAAAAGATTTCTCCCCCTCTAGTTAAAAAAAAAAAAAAAAAACTCCTTTAGAGTCTTTGTTTTGTTCTCAAGGTGCTCTCATCACTGCCAGTAATGCCTTCTTGGTGGGCTCCTCTCTGTTGGATGAGGTTCTGAATCAATGAATACAGCTACTGAAAAGCTACATATCCTTTGGTGAGGGAGACTACAGGGCCCACCAGGGATCATACAATTTTAGAGCTGTAATTATTTTAAAAGTCAATCTATCCCTAAATTCTTCATTTTACACCTGATGAAACAAAGACCCCAGAAGTAAAGTGACTTGCTTGCCCTGAGTCAAACAGCTCCAAAGAAGCAAAATCAGGATTTAAAAGCAAATCTTCCTACTCTCTAGTATTCTTTTTACAGAACCACAAGATTTGGCAGCCTCAAAGGAATAGAACACTTCTATTTTTTTCGAAGTCAAGTTAAATTCAAGGATTGGGGAGCACTTACTCGTTTTCTTTTTCCTTCTATTCTCACATCTCATCATTACCTCTATTCCTTCTGCAATTAACCAAACAGGTACATTGTACACTCAGCTTAGACACAGAAAAAGGAAATCCAACTCCCTCCCCCCAAAAAAAACACTGCCAAGAACTAGATATAAATCCAAGGGTTCCCCAGACCTCTGGATCAGTCATAGGAATGAAAGCAAAGATGCTGAGACTTTCCAATACCTCTCAAGTTGTTGAGACCCTCCAGGAACTTCTGGTACTTGACAGCGTTCATTCCCTGCCCAACTACCTTGGCTCAGTGGTAAAAAGTAGGCATCATGGTTCAGTGATAACTGAGGTAAGAGCCAGGGAACTAGCAACAGTCCAACTCCAGATCCTCCTTTCAGCTACTCGGTAGTCCCTAGGAACTGGACTTTGAACACACTTACTAAGTGACATCACTAGAAGAGCCTCATTGCATTACAGTTCTTTGTGTGCCCTCATTTGCTGCCGTGAGCGGAAATACCTCCCTGATTGAGGCCACCCCCCTCTTTGTGCAAATGAGCCACAACAGCTTCTGCCTATCATATAGCACCTTCTCTCTCCAGACCCCAGCCCAGCCTCCCTCCACTGAAGGAAGTGATTGGTGAATTTACCTAACCCACAAGCAAGTTAAAAAAAAAAAAAATTCTTGATAAAGCCATCTAACAATCTGGGTATTCTCTGATCTCCCCCCCCCCCAATTAACAAAAATGAATTTTTCCCCTTCCCACAAGCCACGATAACTGGAGAGACATCACCATAAGCCTGGAGCTGTTCAGCAAACAACAGGGGCAAGGAAAATATTTAGACAAAGGAAAAAAAAAACAAACAACCCACCATCACCAAATTTCCCCTTGCCTAAGGGATAAGAAATAGAAATTCTAATTCTTATTCCACTCAACCAGATCCAGTGGGTGATATTTAAAGGAATCCCCTTCCTTTCTCAGGGCCACAATCTCCCCCCATCTATAAAAGGGTTGAACAAGATCGCCTCTGAAGTCCCTCCAGTTTTATAGTACTGAACTTTGAGTTAGAAGCCAAATGACTTTCAACTCTCTCTGAATCATGATTTCTTCCTGTGAAAAGGGACTCATAATGATCTATCTTATAAGACAGATTTGAATATTTTATACACCTTTAAAATGATATATTCATAATGACAGAGGTCTTTTCTGCTTTTTGTATCTATTTACGTATGGACACAATATCCACTCAGCAGAATGTAGAACAAAGATTGTTCCACTTTATGTTTTTGCATGGTATACCCAATGCCTAGGATCGAGACTTAGACACAGTAGGTACTTAGTAAATGTTTGTTGAATATAAATGTATCCAACCACACCTAGTTTTTCCTGAACCCCTGGCCAGCAGCCAACTCTCTGGGATCCCTCCACTGAGTTTGCTATGGGGACATTCCAGAGCTTTTCTACTTCAGGGGTCTCACCAGAAATGCAAGCACTCCCAGAAAAGGAAAAAAAAAAAAAAAAAAAAAAAAAAGAGCTGAAAACCAATAGCCTAAAAGGCCTTTTCCAGCCCTAACATCTAATGTCTAATAGGTCCATGGTGCCAGTTTTCTGGGAGAAATACACTCCTTGAAATGTGGATTAAAAATTAAAAAAAAATTCAGAATTTCTAAAGCAACATAGCTACAGGAGCAGCATGGATGCAATTTAAAGTGAGCACTACACCTGTCCTGTCACATTCATCCTAAACTACTGATGCTAAAGACCGTTAAAATTTTGGAGATACTCTGTACTTGGAAGAACAAATAACAACTACCTTTTAAAGAAAAAATGGCATAGAGGAATTAGGATCTAAGAACTTTTCACTAGAGAGCACCTTAGAAATCATAATCTCTTCATTTTAAGATAGAAAAACAGAGACCCAACAGGGAATGACTTGTTCAGAGTCACACATTTAGGAAATAAATGAACAGAGATTCAAATCCTACTATCTTAACTCCAAATCCAACACCCTAGTCACAACACAAATTGGCATTTGTACCATCTCTAATCTCTGTTCTTATTAATCCTCTTGATACACTTCTAGTACAACCAAGCTATTTTCTGGTTCTCCAAACCAGCCAGCTTTGTCCTCTCTTGCTTTAACTTTATTTACTGTTTCCCATCTCTAAAATGCCATCTTTTTTTTTTTTTTAACTCCCACTTATAACCCTTAGAAGTCTAATTCGAGAAGCCTTCTCTATCATATAAAATTTTACTTGCAATTCATTGATTCATTTATAATTCATTATTGTGTATCTGCATCTGTATTTTATTCTTATATTAGACTTAATACCCATGAAAAGGCAGGGAACCAGGTCACATATTAGTTCTATTAAATGACTTGCCTATTATCACACATCATCAGTGTGTAAATTTTAAAAAGAAGCCTGCAGCATGAGATAGAGCATGGTTTCAAATACAATCTTCTTTTTATGTTGTTTTATATATATGAAAAAGCTCTTTTTGTGTGCATTAATTTTTTAAAATAGTCTCCTAACTAGATTCCCTATACACTGTCAAATTAATCTTCCTAACAAAGGGCTAATCATTTCTCCGCTCAAAAACCTTCACAGATATATTCCAAATCTGTTTCCCTCACTGAGAAATCCAAACTCTTAACTAGCATATGAAGTCCTCCAAATGTTTCATCTAACTTCTCAATTCAGCTTTTCACTTACTATTTCCCTCTTTATATCATCTATATTTCAGTCAAATGGGACACTTAGGATTGCAGAATTGATATCATGGTGGAGAACCATTTTTCTGACAAGGGTCATTTGGATACGTATAACAACATTCGAGGGCCACACAAAATTATCAGCTTTTAGAATTCAAGCACTGGGAGGTTGTGCCTGGCTTTCAGCTCTTCATTGCCTGAAGGTGCTTTAGCAAATGATTTCACTGGCCAGATGTTCCCCACTTCTAATTTAAATGCTCTTTAAAGGCCTTTTCAGTTCTAAGTTCCAGCCCTCTAGTTTTAAAGAAGTAAATGAGGTCCAGAGAAGTTAAATATTATATTCAGAATCATATAGATAGCCATTCCTCTCCCTACTTACCAGAAGCAACCTTTGTGAGAAACAGCATAAAATAATGAACAGGGTGATAATCATGGAATTTGAAAGGCCTGTCCTCAAATCCTATTTTTGGCATTTATAAGGAACTAAACTTAAACTGTCTCACCCTCATTTCTTCATCTGAAAATAAGGATATCATCTATAGTACCGACCTTATAGAATGAAATAGCACATTTAAAGTGCTTTGCAAAATTTAAAGTGTTATATGAATATTATAAATCACTTTACTCTCAAATCTCAATGCTTTTTTCCCTCTCTCCTCAGCATTGATCACATTATATTTTTGTGTGCCTTTGTTATTTGTTATTATTGTTGTTGAGGACAAATGACAATTTAGAATGATGACTTGCACATGAATTGGATTTAAGTGGGGCAAAGTTGCAGAGTCATTAGCCTCATTTTCTCTTCCATAATCATTGAAGTTCAGTGGCAAGATAAAAGTCAAGAAGACTGGCAGTGGTCTAAAGATTCAGTGGATGATGGCATTTTGACATCTGACCAAGCTCTAAAGCATTCCATACCACCTGCTTCAACTGCCTTCATGACTGTTGGAACAAATTGTTCTCAACCACCCATTCCACTAGGGGAAGTCTACCCAAGTGTGGGGTAAACATCCCCCTAACTCATCAATGGGTTTGATGCCTTTCACTTACCCTCAACTTGACCTGGTCCATCTGCTAAAACAGTTTTACAAAGTTGTGGTCACTATGCATGTTACAGCTTCTTGGAGCCACAGGTGAGAGCTGAATGACAAGTGGACTCCAAAAATGGATGAGCAACCCTGAAAAGGGCTTGGCAAGTCCTCTTGGGCCAGAAGTATTAGTCCTCCCTGAATACCCCATTTGTCACTTCTGAGCTCAAAGGCAATGGCTTATGCATCCCTCTCTATAGAATAGGCTAGCACAGGAAACTCCATGTGGTAGATACCTAAGAGAGTTTACTTTGTTGAACATATAAATCATTAAAAAAAAAAAAAAAAAAAGGCCACAATGAAGCCCAATTAAGCTCTCTACTTTGAAATAATTTATGCTTTTTAAAATCAGCTATAGTAGATAAGAAAGATTTAAAAGTGCTTACAAAATAACATATGATACTCTTTGTATCATTATGTATTACCATTATTAGGCCTATAACCCTAAGAAATCAAAGAAAGACCCTTATTACAAAAAATACTTGTAGTATGCAAAGTGACTAAGAAGTGGAAACTGAAGGGGGGCTATTGGGGAATGACTGAACAAATTGTGGTATATGAATGTAATGCACAATACTACCATAAGAAATGTTGAAAGGGATAATTTTCAGGAGGAAAAAAATGTGAGAAGCACAAAGTGCATAAAATAGAATCAGGGTAACAATTTATAGAATAACAATAGTGATATAAAGATAAATTCTAAAAGTCTTTAATAATTCTCTCATCAATGCAACAACCAATCATGATTCTATATAATTGATGATGAAGCTACTCATCCCCTAATAAAGAAGGAATGGAATCAAGATGCAGAATGAGATACATATTTTTGGACATGGCCAATATGGGAATTCATTGTTTAATTATGCATAACTGTTACAAAAGTTTTGTATTTTTTTTTCCCAATGAGAGAGGGATGGGACAGAAAATAAATGCTTGCTAATTGAAAATTAAATTAAATTTTAAAAAATAACAGATAAGTTTTGAACATAGAGTTCCAGTCTCTAATCTGCTACTCCAATCTCATCTACCCAACCACCTGAGGAAATGACTACTAAATCTCAGGTGCCTCATCTGTACAAGGAGGAAGTTGACCCATATGATTTCTAATGCCATTTTCAACCCTGACATCCTAGTTATCAAATGGAAATTGAACACTTTTTCACATTTGCCTCTTAGAATCTCAGTTCAAGAGCCATTTTCTACATCAACTATTTCCTAAACCTCCAGTGTTAGTAAAGTTCCCACCCAACATCTTCTTATATATCTATTTAAGTACATTTTGTATCCCCTTATCAAATTACAAGCTCTTCAAGGGAATTTTTTTTTTCAATTAAGTCTCTGTAATCCAAACACCTAGCTTTAGCATAGTGTCCAGTATACAGTAGGCACTTAATGCTTATTGACTAATAATATAAACTATCAAATTGACAAAAGAGATACTACATATAAAGAACTTTAGAAACTTTAAAACATTATATGAATGTTAGCTATTATTATTATCATTAAACTATTACTTTATTTGAATCTTTGATGCCAAGCAAAAGAAGCTATCTAATTATTTTGTTAGTATTCCATAGGAATTCCACTCAAAATGGCCAAAATAGAACTCATTATCTTTTGCTCTAAATGCCACCCTTGTTCCAAATTTCCCTATTCTAGGAGAAGGCACCATTTCCCCAGTTCAAAAACTCAGTCTCATCCTCAGCTCTTCGACTCATTCAACCTACATATCCAATTAGTTGTTAAATCTTTCCCCATGACACTCAGATATGACCCCTTCTCTTATTCATACAGCCAGGACCCTAAGTCAGGCTTTTATTACCTCTCACCTAGACCTCTATACTAACTTCTTTTTTGGTCTCCCACCTCTAGTCTCTCCCCTATCCATTTTCCCACACAATCACCAAAATAATTTTTTAAAGCACATGCCAAATCATTCTACCCATCTCCAAATTTAGTAAACTATAATGGCTCTCTATTACTTCTAGAACTGGATATAATAAATACTTCTATAGGGCATTAAAAGCTCTTCATCATCTAGCTCCTCACCATCTTACAAATTACTCTTCTCCAACCACTATGCAATACAACCATGATGGCCTACTAGCTATTCCACATGCCCAACATTCCATTTCCTATTTCAAACCCAGCATTGACTCTTCCCCTGGGCTGAAAAGCTCTCACTACCTCCTCACCTTCACTTCTTGGAACCCTTAGTTTTCTTCAAGATTCAACTTAAATGGCATTTCAAAGACACATTCCCTGATTCTTTCCAACCTCCACTCCACTTGCTATTATATTTCTTCCCAAAACTTTGACCTTGTCCTTTAGGGCAGGAGCTACTTTATTTTGGACTATGAATCCCCTGTGCTTAGCAGAGTGCCTGGCTAAAATAAGTACTAAATGAATAAACAAGCATTTATTAAGTGCCTATTATCAATGTCATACAATGTGTTAGGCCCTAGGAATACAATACAATAAACTGAAGTAAATAATCTCTACTTGTAGGTTGATTCAGTGATTGAGACTTTACTTAAATTTAAATCTACAATTGGAGTTTAAGCTTCCTAAACAAGGGCCTTATCCTGTACTACTCTTGTGTATAGCACAGCATCAAACACAGTGCTAGGTTAAACAATGACTAATCGTTGTTTAAGGGCAAATGCTTAAACCCTGACTTCAGTATTACTGTAATCTTCAACAAGTCACTTTATTATTTTGGACATGTATTTCCTAATCTGCAAAATTGGAAAGTTGACCCAATATTTAAGGGTCCCCTTCTAGCTCTACATCCTATGATCTCAAAAATATATAAGTGCCAGGGATAAAGTGGATGAAGAACAAAGGTGCTCTAGAGTCAGGTAGGAAGACAATGCCAGTATCAGTTTAGATTAGATGTTAATGCCACTATAAACTGTATACAAGAAACTCCTCCTACTTTAGGGGAGGAAAGCTGCCCAGATGACAAGAATCTAAAAGCAGGAACAAGGCACTTTAAAAACAACTACTTGAACTTAGTGTGTTTAAAGGACAACATATGCTTGCTTGTCATTTTCTCTGGATTTCACCACCAAAATTATTCAAAGTCACTTTATTAAACTGAAAAATAAATAGAAACACCAAGCTGTCTGTGACTGCAGGGTAATGAAGCCAACTTGGACTCTAGCAAGAAAACTGGAGCTTGATATGACTTCTCTCAGTGGAGGGTCCTTTCCCTAAAATCACTGTTTTTTTTGACTTATTCTGTAAGCACCCCATAAGTATTCATCCTTTATCCTACTAACATAAACCACAATATATAGTAATGAGTCCAGACCCCAGAATTTTTTGTTACCCCAAGGTTCATATTAAAATCTGGTGTCCAGAACTGAACATAACACTTCAAAAGTGATCTCACAGCACATAATGATATTGTTTTATCACTGAAAGCTAAGTCTTACTTAATGCAACTTATTATTGCCTTAACTTTGATTATAAGGAGCCTGCAACTGACTAAAATCCCTGGATCTTTTCTAGATGAATAGTTTTCTAAACATGTCCCTTCTTCTACTTTGTACTTGTGAAGGTGATTTTTTTTAACCTAAATTCAGGACTTAATATTTGTCCCTATTAAATTTCAATTTATTAGATTCTTTTTTTCAGTACTAAAATCTAAGATCTCAGAGAGTGGTGAAGATGGCATAGTAGGAAGAAGTAGTACAATCCAACTCTTTCCCATAATTATTGCAACAAAAATTATGGAAGACCACCAAACCAGGTACTGATCAGAATATTCAAGGAGAATCCACAATAAGCCATTTTTCCAACATAGGAAGACAGCAAAAGGCCTGCAGAATATCCAGAGATCAGTCCCATTAACCAGCATGCAGGGAAGCTACTCCTATATAAAGAGGCCATCAATACCCACCAACTGTAACCTTTTTTTTTTTAATTAAAACTTTTTATCTGCAAAACATATGTATGGGTAATTCTTCCACCAACTGTAACCTTAGAGGAAAGTGGGCTAATCTAGTTCAACCAGCATCCTGAGGGAAAGACAAGAGAAAGTATATGCCAGGAAAGTCACTACCAACCCCCTGCTTTTATAGTACTATGAGGGAGTCTCAGACTATGAACCTAGGAGCCTTGGGAATAGCAAGCAGTACCCTACAACCTACCAGTCCTGTTTCCACACTAAAGCATCATAGTCACTATTTGGGAGAGAAATCACTATGGAGAAAGAACCTAAACTTTTATTCTTTGCTAACCAAATATATGTCAAAGGGCAGATAAAAAAATTAGCTTGAAGAGTGACACACCTTTTGAACCACAAGTTTCCAGATCAGCTCCTATAGTCTTCATTCTGGGACATATACATACAAAGATTTGATATAGAAATATATACAATGCAATAGGAAAACTGATTCAGCTAAAAGAAATAAAGAGTAACTTCATGCTTAAAGATAGCATAAAACATGAATGAATACTAATACTTAAGATTTATGCAATGAATAGCATTCTATATAAATATTTGAAGGGAAAGAAACAAATTTTGAGGAAAAATAGAAGGTAAAACTATAATACTGATGATGGACCCCAATGGAATTTTCATATCTAAATAAATCTAACAAAAAAAAAATCTACATTCTAAATTCTTATCTAGCTCTGGAATCCTAGGTTATAAAGTCTCTTCTCTCAAATTAATACTGTTATTACTGAACAACAATATCTACTTACATTTATTTATGTTTCAGGTTCTATACACTCATTATTTTATATGATCTTCTTAACTCTTCAGTAATTTGGTAGGAAGCCCAAAATATAATCTTAATTTTACATATTAGGAAATTAAATGTCTACCTCAATTCAGTTAACACTTTTTCATTAAGTACCCATTGTGGGCTGAACAATCTTCTAGGTAATGGAGGAGCCAAAAAGTTTAGCTAAGGTACAGTCTAGCCTCTTGAAGTTTAAATAAGAAGGGGGAAAATTAGTGATTCATTTTCCATAGAGTATATGAAACTTTACAACAAGTTCTCACAACAATTCTGTTGAAGGAAGAAGTACAAAGTCATTGTTATTACCACACTACAAGTCGAGAAATTGAAACTCAGAAAAATAACATTTGTCCAAGGTCACACAGTTTTAAGTATCAGATTTAACACAGGTCACCTGATTCCTAGTCTACTGTTTTACAGCATTGTCACACTTGTATCTCTAAGAAGAATCTGTGGTTAAATATCTGCCCTGCCCTTTTGTGTCCTCAGAGTTAAGTTCTACAAGTCAGATTCAAGAGACTATTTTTACAGTAGGAAGACCAGTGAGGTCAAGAATGTTAGCTTTTCTCTTCTGCACTGATAAAGGCAGAATTGTTTGGCACACAGAGCATGGAACTCTACCAACAAGGATCTTTACTCCCAATCACTACTGAGATTATTATTAAATGATAAAGTGAGCTACCCTTCTTGAAAAGTAACTGACCTTAATTATGCCTAGTCAGCCTGGTTTAGGAATTCTTGGGAAAGAAAGTTAGATTGAAAGGTAAAAAGGCAATATTCTCAGATTCAGAAAAAAAAAAAAAAAGAGAGAGAGCCTGACGAATTGTCAAAGTCTAACGGATCTATCTAAGGACACAGATAAGACTATTCTCCATTCAAATACATAAGACAGGAAACAGAAACAGTAGGTTTCCTGCCTTTCACAAACTAATTTATCAGTTGTTTGTTTGTTTTCCTTTCTTAGATAAATTCACTACCCATAACATTTGCAGTTGCCACTGTCATGCCAAAGCAGCTGCCCAGGATAGCAGCATAAAATTTCTCTAGTCACTTAAAAAAGCCAGGCACAAAAGCAGGTGCTAGATTCACAGTCCTTTTCTGGCCATGACAAGCTCACTTTGCTCATTGTCTCCTTCTGGGAGCAATGTCAGATGGAGAAAGAGCTTAAATTACATCTTGTCCCTCTGGTCTGCAAAAAAAAAAAAGAAAACGAGCATACAATGACAACATGAAGAAAGAGCTCTTCCCCAGGGATGCCACCGGCAGGACTGAGGAATTGAGGACAAAGAGGCTCAAGCCTCAGTAGCTGGTCTGAGAAGAACAAGAATTGATGATAATAGTAAATATTTTAAAATAAAAAGAATCGAAGGAAGGCTTCCAGAACATTAGGGTGTATCCTTTATGGAAAACATGGACAAAATTCTCACAGGCTGAGAGGGATAGACCTATCAAGGTATCAAGGTAAGGGCAAGCAGAAGGAATAATGATATCTGATAGCCAGGATCATCTATCCAATTGTACTAAAAAAAATCTATACCAAAACTTCCCCGGAGAAAGGAAATGTTGGCAATGGCCAGGAAACACATTCTGGCTAAACTATGTTCCCAGTGACATAGTTTGTGACTGTAACAGATCTAAAAGAATGCCAGACTTTCAAGATACTATCTGTATTATTTGTTGTTCAGTTACTTTTGATCTATTTGGAGTTTTCTTATCAAAGCTTTGGAAAGGTTTGCCATGTCTTTCTCCAGCTCATTTTACAGATGAGTAAATTGAGGCAGAGATGGTTAAGTTACTTGCCTAGGAAATCCACATCTCACCCTATACCAAGTTTGAAATGGGTATATGATTTAGATCTAAAGAGTAATAATATCAGCAAATGACAAGAGTAAGGAATAGTTTGTTTGTCAGATCTTTGGAGAAGGGAAGAATTTATGACCATACAAGAAATAGAGAGCATGATGAAATGCCTAATGGATTATTTTGATGACATTAAAACTATCCAAGGGCACATGAAAAAAATGCTCTAAATCCTATTAATGAGAGAAATATAAATTAAGACAACTCTGAGGTACCACTCCACACCACTTCAGATGGTTAAGATGGCAGAAAAAGAGGCAGCTAGGCGGTGCAATGGATAGAGCACCAGCCCTGAAGTCAGGAGGACCTGAGTTCAAATCTGGTCTCAGACATTTAATAAGTCCTAGCTGTGTGACCCTGGGCAAGTCACTTAACCGCAATTGCCTCAGCAAAAAGCAAAATAAAAAAAAAGATGGCAGGAAAAGATAATGATAAATGTTGGAGGGGATGTGGAAAAACTAGGATACTCATGTATTGTTGGTGGAGCTGTGAAATGGTTTAACCATTCTGGAGAGCAATTTGGAACTATTTTCACAGTTATAAAATTGTGTATATACCTTTTGATCCAGGAATATCTCTACTGGATCCATATCCCAGAGAGATCATAAAAGAGAGAAAAGGATCCACATGTGCAAAAATGTTTATGATAACTCTTTGTGTAGTGACAAAGAACTAGAAATTGAGTGGATACCCCTCAGTTGGGGAATGGCTGAATGTTATGATATATGAATGTCATGTAATATTATTGCTCAATAAAAAATGATGAAAAAAAAATGATGAAATGATGAACAAGTTGATTTCAGGAAAGCCTAGGAAGACTTATATGAACTGATGCTGATGGAAGTGAGCAGAACCAAGAAAAAATTGTACATAGTAACAAGAAGATTATGTAATGATAAACTGTGATGAACTTGGCTCTTTTCAACAATGAGGTGATTCAAAGCAATTTCAACAGACTGATATAAAGTGCTATCTTCATCCAGAAAGAGAACTATGAAGACTAAATGTGGATCAAAGCATACTATTTTCACCATTTTTTTTTGTTGTTTGTTTGCATTTTTTTCCTTGTGTTTTTTCCCTTTTGATCTGATTTTTTTTTTTTTTGCTCAGCATGACAAATATAGAAATATGTTTAAAAGAACTGCACACATTTAACCTATATCAGATTGGTTGATATCTTGGGAAGGGGAAGAGGAGGGGGAAAAATTGGAGCACAAGGTTTTTTGTTTTTATTAAAGCTTTTTATTTGCAAAATATATGTATGGTAATTCTTCAACACTGACCCTTACAAAGCTTTGTTACAAATTTTCCCCCACAACCCCACCCCTCCCCTAGATGGCAGGAAGTCCACTACATGTTAATTATGTTAAAATACTTGACAAATCGAATATATGTATACATATTTCCACACTTTTCTTGCTGTGCAAGAAAAAAATCATATCTACAAGAAAAAAAAATCTGAGAAAGGAAACACAATGCAAGCAAATATCAATCGAGAGCATGAAAATGTTATGTTGTGGTCCACATTCAGATCCCTCTCTCTGGGGGTATATGGCCTTCTTCCCTGAACAATTGGAAGTGGTTTGAAACATTTCATTGTTGAAGAGAGCCATGTCCATCAGAATTGATCATCATATAGTATTGTTGTTGCCGTGTACAATGATCTCCTGGTTTTGCTCATTTCACTCAGCATCAGTTCATGCAAGTCTCTCCAATCCTCTCTGAAATCGTCCTGCTGGTCGTTTCTTACAGAACAATAATATTCCATAACATTCATATACCATAATTTATTCAGCCATTCTCCAATTGATGGGCATCCATTCAGTTTCCAGTTTCCAGCCACTACAAAAAGGGCTGCCACAAACATTCTTGCACATGTGGGTCCCTTTTCTTCCTTTAAGATCTCTTTGGGATATAAGCCCAATAGAAACACTGCTGGGTCAAAGGGTATGCACAGTTTGTTAACTTTTTGAGCATAGTTCAAATTGCTCTCCAGAATGGTTGGATCCATTCACAGTTCCACCAACAATGAATCAGTGTTCCACTTTTCCCACATCCCCTCCAACATTCGTCATTATCTTTTCCTGTCACTTTAGCCAATCTGGCAGGTATGTAGTGATACCTCAAAGTTGTCTTAATTTGCATTTCTCTGATCAATAGTGATTTGGAGCACCTTTTCATATGACTAAAAATGGTTTTAATTTCATCATCTGAAAATTGTCTGTTCATATCCTTTGATCATTTATCTATTGGAGAGTGGCTTGAATTCTTATAAATATGAGACAGTTCTCTATATATTTTAGAAATGAGGCTTTTTTTCTAAAATATATAGAGAATTCATGGATGAATGGATGCCCATCAACTGGAGAGTGACTAAATAAATTATGGTATATGAATGTTATGGAATATTATTGCTCTGTAAGAAACGACCAGCAGGACGATTTCAGAGAGGATTGGAGAGACTTGCATGAACTGATGTGAGTGAAATGAGCAGAACCAGGAGATCATTATACACAGCAACAACAAACAATATTACATGATGATCAATTCTGATGGACATGGCTCTCTGCAACAAAGAATTGTCTCAAACCAGTTCCAATTGTTCACTGAAGAAAACCATACACACCCAGAGAGAGGGATATGAAATATGGACCACAACATAACCTTTTCATGCTCTCTATTGAGGTTTGCTTGCATTGTGTTTCCTTTCTCTGATTTTCTCTTTTTTCTTCTTGTAGATAGGATTTTTCTTGCACAACTTGTCAAGTATTTCAATATTATTAACATGTAGTGGAATTCCTGCCATCTAGGGGAGGGGAGGGGACTGGGGCTAAAATATGTAATGGAAAGCTTTGTAAAGATCAATGCTGGGGAACTACCCATACATATGTTATACAAATAAAAAGCTTTAATTAAAAAAAAAAAAGAAATGAGGCCTTTATCAGAACCATTAAATGTAAAGATGACTTCCCAATTTATTACTTCCCTCCTAATCTTGTCCACATTAGTTTTGTTTGTATAAAACCTTTTTAACTTAATATAGTCAAAATTATCTATTTGGTGTTCAATTAAGAATTCCAGTTCTTCTTTGGATATAAAATTTATTCCATCTCCACAGGTCTGAGAGGTAAACTATCCTATGTTCCTCTAATTTGCTTATAATATCACTCTTTATATCTAAATCATGAACCCATTTAGATCTTATCTTGGTATGTGGTGTTAGATGTAGGTCAAGCCCTAATTTCTTCCACACTAGTTTCCAATTTTTTCAGCAGTTTTTGTCAAATAGTGAGTACTTATCCCAAAAGCTGGGGTCTTTGGGTTTATTAAACACTAAATTGATATAGTTATTGCCTAGTTTGTCCTGAGATCCTATCCTATGCCATTGATCGACTACTCTATTTCTCAGCCAGTACCAAATGGTTTTGATAACCGCTGCTTTATAATATAGTTTTAGATCTGGCACAGAAAGGCTATCTTCATCTGCCTTTTTTTCCATTAATTCCCTTGAAATTCTTGACCTATTGTTCTTCCAAATGAACTTTGCTATCATTTTTTCTAGATCTGTAAAATAATTTCTTGGGAGTTTAATTGGTATGGCACTAAATAAGCAAATTAGTTTGGGTAGTATTGTCATTTTTATTATATTCGCTCGGCCTACCTATGAGCACTTGATGTTTTTCCAGTTGACTAGGTCTAACTTTATTTGTGTGTAAAGTGTTTTGTAGTTTAGTTCGTATAGTTCCCAACTTTTCCTTGGCAGATAGATTCCCAAATATTCTATATCAACAGTTATTTTAAATGGAATTTCTTTTTGTATCTCTTTCTGCTGAACTTTGTTGGTAATATATAAAAGTGCTGATGATTTATGTGGATTTATTTTGTATCCTGCAACTTTGCTAAAGTTGTGAATTGTTTCTAGTAATTTTTAGTTGAGTCTCTAGGGTTCTCTAAGTATACCATCATATCATCTGCAAAGAGTGATAATTTGGTTTCCTCATTACCTACTCTAATTCCTTTAATCTCTTTTTCTTCTCTTACTGCCAAAGCTAACATTTCTAATACAATATTAAATAGTAATGGTGACAGTGGGCAGCTTTGTTTCACTCCTGATCTTATTAGGAATGGTTCTAGTTTGTCTCCATTACATATGATGCTTGCTGATGGTTTTAAGTAGATGCTAGTAATCATTTTAAGGAAAGGCCCATTTATTTCTATAATCTCTAGTGTTTTTAATAGGAATAGGGGAACACAAGGTTTTGTGAAAATTTATGTTGAAAATTATTTTTGCATGTTTTTGGAAAAATAAATTACCATTAAAAAATTATGAGTAGATAGATTTCATAACTGATGCTTAGTGAAGTAGGAAAAACCAGGCAAATATTGAACACCATAACAACAACATGGCGTGATGATCAACTATGATAGAATTTAGCTCTTCTCAGCAATATGACCATCCAAGACAATTCCAAAAGACTTGTGATGGAAAATGCCAACCATATCTAGAGAAAGAATTGTGGGATCTGAATACAAATCAGATCATATTATTTTTTACTTTTTTTCCTATTTTTTCTTTCTTGTGGTTTTTTTCCCCTTTTGTTCTGATTCTTCTTTCACACATGACTAATATGGAAATATGTTTAACATAATTGTACATATATAGCCTACATTAGATTGCTTACTATCTAGGGGACAAAAAGAGTGGGGAAAAAATTTGGAACTCAAAATCTTACAAAAAGGAATGTTGAAACTATCTTTACATGTAATTGAAAAAACACAATTAAATCCAAATAAAAGAAAATAAAAAGTTAATTGATGAACTTAAAAAAAAAGTGACTTGCCTAGGGTCAACCAGCTAATAAATAACGTACTTAATTCCGTATATACTTCATGTTGTTTGTTTAATAATGTGTGGAATTTGTGTTAATTCTTTTATCTGAATTCTAGGACCTTAGGATTTGAACTTAGATGGAATTTCTAGATCATCTAATCACATTTTACAAAAAAAGATAATTGAGAAACAGAGAGATGAAGTGAATTGTCGAAGTTAACAAAGATAGTCAACTCAAAACTTATTCCAATGCCTTATTCCCATTAGGTATAGTTAACACATTGGAAAACAGTCAGGATTTGAAAAAAGTCCTGACAAACAATCTCAAACATTGGACTGACTCAAATACATTGAAATTTAATAGTGGTAAAATTTAATTCTTATAATTGCATTCAAAAATTTGCATCATAAGTACAAAACATGGGAAGTATGTATAAATAGCAACAGGTATGAAAAAGATATGAGCTGAATAAAAGAAATTCAGAAGGAAACAGAAAAACAGGGCAGCTTTGAAAACAAGATGAATTTATCATATGCTTTAAAAAGTAATTTGTGTTTTTTTCTGCTCTATTTTGCAATGTGGAATTTTTTTTTCTTTTGGTGTTTATTATAATACAATTCCTTAAAAAAATTTTTTTAAAGAAACAACTCTAAGTGTTTTATTGGATTACAAGCTTAACATGAGTCAATACTGTGAAAAAGTGGGCAAGAAAGCTAATGCAGTTTTGGGTTGCAACAAGAAAAGAATATCATCCAGGACTGGGGTGGGGAGACAATGATAGTACCACCAAATTCTGTACTGGACAAACTATATTAGGAACAATATCATCAATTCTGGGCAATATATTTTACGAAAGATATTGATGAGTTAAATAATCATTCAGGATAGGGAAGAACCTACAATTCATACCATATGGAAATTAGTTGAAGGAATCTGGGCTTGGAGAAAAGAAGATTAAGGGAAACTGAATAGCTGTCTCTTCAAGTATCTGAAGGAGTACAGAGTAGTAAAAAGAATTAGGCTTGCCTTCCTTGGCTCCACAGGGTAGAACTGGAACTAATGAATGCAAGTTGAGCTTCCTAACATATGAAGCTGTCCCAAAATGAAATGGTCTACCTTGGGAAGTTATGGGTGCCTGCTCATTTAAAAAAAACAGAGAAATGATCATTTGTTGGATACAGTACTTAACTGGTTAGCCGCTACAGTCCCTTCCAACTCAGAATATCTGAGAATTGCCAGTACTGAGCAAAGCATTTAGAACATAATAGGAAATTAATACTGAATAAATAAATCAAAGTTTAAACCATACTTAGAAACACGTAAGGTAAAAAGCTATGTAAATTGCTGAGAAGAAACGTAATGGAATGATCAAACCCAGATGTCCAGTTCTCAATGTCTTTTCAGCAAGGACACATTGAGAAATACCTCACCTGGAGCCTTACCTCCATGAGCAGCTAAGCCTCCTTGACTATTTGTGAAATCACAAAATATACTGAAAGCCTAGGATGGTTCACAACTGGAATCTCTGAGACCTTAAGAGAACAGAGAGAACATATGCCCACCACTGGGAATAATACATAAGAAAGGAGGGAGGAAGGGAAAAGACAGACAGGGAGGGAGAGGGACAGAAGGAGGGAATAGAGGGAAGGAAGAAGGGATAGAGGGAAAGAGAGAACAGATGAGGAAGAAAAGAGCAGGAGGGAGGTAATGAGGAGTGGGAAAGGGACAGGAAGTAATGAAACAGAAATGATTGGCCTTTGTCAACTGTGATGAAAACAGACCAGCAGCTTTCATTTTGCTATGAGGATGGCCTCTCTCACATACTACTGCCAATACACTCTAAGCACAGCTGCAATTTCCAAACCTACTAAAATGTCTGAAGACTATATGTAGATAGCATGGTGAAAGGATTTAAATGGGCAATTGTCAAAGAAAAAAAAAATCCATCCATCCTATCAAGTAACCATATGAAAAATCTCCATATCACTAATAATTTATCTGTTATTGTTTAGTTGTTTCTCAATTGTGTCTGATTCTTTATAACTACTTTTGGAAGGTTTTCTTGGCAAAAATACTGAAATGGTATGCCATTTCCTTCTTCAGTTCATTTTACAGATGAAGAAACTGAAACAAACAGGATTAAGTGACTTGCCAAGTCACATAGCTACTAAGTATCTGAGGGTGGATTTGAACTCAGGTCTTCCTAATTTCAGACCTGGCACTCTTGCTTACAGCATCATCAGGGCCCAGAATTAGAGAATAGCTAACAATTTATAATATATGAATATAATGCAATGCCATTGTACCACAAGAAATGAAAATATGGGTCCAGGGAAAGCTGTGAACACTTGTGTGGACTGATGCTAGAGTGAAGTGTAAGCAGAACCAGGAGAACAATTTATACAATAAAAACATTATTAAGAAATTCTGATCAATCAATACAATAACTAACTACAATTCCAGAAGACCAATGAGTAAGAATCATATCCATTATGAAATAATCCAACCATTCTGGAGAATAATTTGGAACAATGCCCCAAAAGTTATAAAACTCTGCATATCCTTTGATCCAGTAATACCACCAAGTCTGTATGCCAGAAAGATTTCAAATTTATTGATCAAATTATTTGTACTAAAATATTAATGGCAACTCTTTCTGTGGTGGCAAAGAAGTGGAAATTGAAGAGGTGCCTACCAATTGGGGAATGGTCAGATAAGTTACAATATATGATTGTGATATAATACTATTGTGTTATAAGAAATGATAATCAGGACAATTTCAGAAAGTTGGAAAGACTTAAGTGAAGTGATGCAATCTGAAATGAACAAAATCAGAAGAACATTGTATATAATAATAGCACTGTGTAATAATCAACCGTGAATGGCTTGGCTATCCTCAACAATATAATGATGCAAGACAATTTCAAAGGACTTATGAAAAATACTATCCACCTCCAGAGAAAGAACTATTCAAGTCTGAATGCAGATTGAAGTATACTACTTTTCACTTTGGGGGAGGATAGACTTTTTTTTTTTTTGGTCTGTGTTTTATTTTACAGCATGATTAATATGGAAATATGTTTTGCTTCACGATTCAGGGAAAGAAGTTGGAACTAAAAAATTTAAAAAACAAATGTTAAGGGGCAGCTAGGTGGCACAGTAGATAAAGCACCAGCCCTGAAGTCAGGAGGACCTGAGTTCAAATCTGATCTCAGACACTTAACATTCCCTAGCTGTGTGACCCTGGGCAAGTCACTTAACCTCAATTGCTTCAGCAAAAAAAAAAAAAAAGAAAAAGAAAAAGTTAATTTTTTTCATGTGTAACTGGGTTAAAATAAAATATTATCCATCCCCCATCTCCTGAAAAAGTAGTAATCAAATCAATATGATGAGATATACATTTTTGGAAATAAATGTGGAAATTTGTTTTGTTTGACTATGCATTTTTTTTTAAACAAAGTTTTTTTTTCAGTGGAGGGTGAATGTGAGAGGAAGAGAAAAAGAAATGCTTATTAACTGAAAAAATAAATTATTAAAAAAATTTTAAAAAACAATACTGCATGGGAAACTCTCATCTAGTACAAAAAGAACAGAGTTTTCTTTGCCATTTACCTGGGCCCCTCTACTAAGTCTGCTAGACTCTATTAACAACTCCCTGTGCCCTTCCATTTACTGTAATATTCCTTTGTTGCTTCTCAACAGAGGAAGGAGGGGAAAAAAATGCTTTCAGTAAGTTAAATCCCAGCCACTATAAATAGCACAATGGAATTTTTCTCTGAAGCTGCCTTTTGCTAACAAAGAGGTTATACTCCAAAAAGGGAGTCCAGTGCCAGAAGGCATAAGAATAACTTGAATATGGAAGACTGAAAACTTAGAGAGACTTACTCCCCATAAGTTTGGAGATAACATTGTATGCTAAGGCATTACCATATAAGAAGTATGTACAAATGCACAACTGAAAGCAAGCACTCTTTAAAGGAAAGCAACAGAGCAATGCTCTAGGAACCTAGAGACCTAGATTCCAAATTCAGTTATGCCATGGACCATCTGCCTTTCTTCAGTTGTAACATGCTTGAGCATTTCATGAAAATCATACATACACATAAAATATTCTGAGCAATTAGTGGGGAGAACAATATGTAATCTAACATACCATGATTATTATTCTGTCACTAAAAAAATTCATTGGGTAATTTTTATACATAAACACAATTCTGGCTCAGCATACACAAAAATGTATAAAACACTGTTTTACACTCACAGAATATACAATTTGATAAGAAAAACATAAAAGGTAGGTAGTAGCATGATATAATAGATAAAGAGGTAGTTTCAAAGCATAGAAGATTGGAGTCATATGACCCTAGGCAAGTCACAATTTCTTGGTACTCTATGCCACAGCTTCTTAAACTCTTCTTCTCAACCCCATAGGAGGTCTTGTAATTGAATGTGAGGGCCACAAAATTATGATTTATTATCAGTAAATGTTTGGTGTATATATCTATTTTATATATCTATATGCCTGGGATCACATTAAAAAATTTTCGGGTAAAACAAAATCAGTAGAAGAAAAAAGTTTTCAGAAGTCCAGCTCTAGGCAATCTCAATAGATGTAATTTGCAAAACATGGGGCAACTTGCATTAATAGTTTTCTTACTCATGAATTTTCTATACCAATGAAATCATAGGTGCAGTATCTATTGTTCTACACTGCCAATGCTTAATTGGCATTACAAAAAACAAATTGAAGTTATAGGAAGCAGTTTTACAGGACAGACCTTTATTATCATGGAGCTTATCTCACAAACTACACTGGCTATTCCTGTTCTCATAGTTCTATGGGTTGGCTATCCTAAGGCTTATGAGCTCCCACCAAAACACTTCCCATTGCAAAGGCTTTTGCTCAGATTGCTACAAAGCAAGTCTCCACAAAACCTGGAGTGTTTGGAATCCCAAATACACTCCAGTGCATGGAGTCATGTGACACTGGACCAGTCACTTAACCTCTAAGTTGTTGTTGCTCCAGGACTTTTCAACTACATCATATAGGGGCTACCTTGTCAATCTGCCTTGGTAGGAGTTTCCACACAAAATATCTCACACTGTGGAAATTACAAATCATTTCTATATTTATGCATATTCATGTTTTTACAGTACTACAAACTATAAGTTCTAAGATGGCAGAAACTCTTTTTTAAATACTGTATTCTCTCCACTATCTACAATTGTAGTCTGTTGATAGTAGGTATCAAAAAAATATTTGTTGAATTTAATTTGTTTTTAGTTTACAAAGCATTTTCCTCAGTAGAATCCTACAAGAAATTTAGTGGAAATATTATTTGCTCCCATTTTTCAAAGGAAAGAAGGACTTGTAGAGAACTTAGATAACTTGCTCAAACTCACACATCTAGTTCATGCTGGAACAGGACATCATGTATTCCTAATACAGAACTGTAAGACCCAATCCTGAATTTCTCATTCTTATTATCTAATGTTGAAAATATTGGTTGACAGAGAAACTATGTAATGTCTTAATACTTAGATGTAGCATTAAACAGATAGAAGACTGGATTTGGAGTCAGAAAAATTTAATATATCCTACTTTCTCAGATAATAGCATCAGTTTCTTCATCTTAAAAATGAATATACATACGGAAGGCTCAAAATTAATGTTCATAAAGAACTGAATTTCTAAGTGATTTGGTGACCCAAGGCAATTTCTATAAACTTTGGATTGAAAACACCATCTGCATCCAGAACTCTGAAGATTGAATATAAATCAACTAGGCTTTGTTCATTTTTTCCCCCTTTATCTTCTGTTTTTTTCCCTCTTATTGTTTTTCCCTTTTATTCTGATTTTTCTCTCCCAATATGATTTATAAATATGTATTTTAAAAAATTAATATACATGTATAACCAGAAAAAATTTAAAAACTGTAATTTCATATGAGTACTCACTTTTCTAATAGATTGCAAACCTACTATAATAGATGGCCTATGAGATCAACCAACAATCAACCAAGGTAATACTGAGGTATACAAGCAACCATCAACCAGGCAATGTCAAAACATTGTTTTGATGGCTTTACAGTGAGATTTTATTAAAATATTATTGTGAAATGACACTAATCAGGCTAGCCTGATTTTGTGTATGGCAGACTACAATCTAAAGATCAGTTCATATTATGTATGAGTGAAACTATTAAGGTTCAACAGGAGCATGTGGCTACAAGAGTAAAGGAAGGTTCACAGAGAAAATACTGTTTGAACTGAATAATAGAGAGTTAGCAACTGTTAAGATAAGCAGGTGTCCAAAGTATTATATAATAATAATATAATATATTCCATACCTGGAATATAAGGTTGAACTTAGAGGTAAATACTGGTTCCACCACTTGCTACCTCTATATCCTCCGATAAGTCATTTAACCTCTATGTGCTTCAGTGCCTCATTTGCAAGATGAAGTAGTTAGACTTTCTGGACTTCTTACACTTTTGCTATTCACAATGCCGAGAATATAGGAAAATAGGTCTACAAATCAAACACTTACTGATAATAAACCATTAACTTCATAGCCCCCAAATTCAGTTACAAGATCCCATATGGGGTCATGAACCACAGTAGTTTAAGAAGCCAGGAGTTACTCTTTTTTTTTTTTTTTTTGCTTTTTGCTGAGGCAATTGGGGTTAAGTGACTTGCCCAGGGTCACACAGCTAGGGAATGTTAAGTGTCTGAGACCAGATTTGAACCCAGGTCTTCCTGACTTCAGGGCTGGTGCTTTATCCACTGCGCCACCTAGCTACCCCAGGAGTTACTCATTTCCAAAAGATATAAAAAACTGTGTCAAATTTATAAAAATACAAGTCATTACACAATTGATAAAATGGTCAAAATATATGAACAGATAATTTTCAAATGATGAAAAAAGTCATCTATAGTCACATGAAAAAATGCTCTAAATCACTACTGATTAAAGAAATGCAAATTAAAACAGCTATGAGGTACTATTTCACACCTCTCAGATTGGCTAAGGTGACAGAAAAAGAAAATGATAAATGTTGGAGGGAATGTGGGAAAACTAGGACACTAATGAATTGTTGATGAAGTTGTGAAATGATCCAACCATTCTGGAGAACAATTTGAAACTATGTCCAAAGGACTATAAAACTGTGCATATCCTTTGATCCAGCAATTCCATTACTGGATCTGTATCCCAAGAAAATCACAAAGGAGGGAAAAGGACTTACATGTGCAAAAATGTTTGTAACAGCTATTTCTGGTGGCAAAGAATTGGAAAAAGAGTCGATGCCCATCAAATGGGGAATGGCTGAATAATGCTGAATAAAGCAACGGAATATTATTGTTCTATAAGAAATGGTCAGCAGGCTAATTTCGGAAAAGCCTGGAATGATTTACATGAACTGACGCTGAGTGAAACAAGCAGAACCAAGAATACGTTGTACACAGTAACAGCAAGATTGTGCAATGATCAACTATGAAAGACTTGGTTCTTCTAAGTGGTTCAGTGATCCAAGGCAATTTCAATAAACTCTGGATAGAAAACACCATCTGCATCCAGAAATTTGAAGATTGAATGTAAATCAACTATGCTTTGTTCATTTTCCCCCTTTATCTTCTGTTTTTTTCCCTCTTATTGTTTTTCCCTTTTATTCTGATTTTTCTCTCCCAACATGGTTAATATGTATAACGAGAGGAAAAAAAAAAAAAAAAAAGGAAGCAGCAGCCAGGGGCTAGATTACCACTAATGTCCTTTCCAGTTCTAAATTTATAATCTTATGATCCTATTTCAGTGGGCAGATAGGAAAAAAAGAGAAAGGTACTCCAAAAGGAAGAAAATGATTTGAGCAATGGCTTGGAGGTAAAAAAGTTCAGGATGTGCTTCAGAATGCCACATGGTGCCATTCTCCAATGGATAAATGGTCAAAGGAGATGATGAAATTAAAACTATTTGTAGTCATATGAAAAGGTGCTCCAAATTCACTATTGATCAGAGAAATGCAAATTAAGACAACCCTGAGGTACCACTACACACCTGTCAGATTGGCTAAGATGATAGGAAAAGATAATGATGAATGTTGGAGGGGATGTGGGAAGGCTGGGACACTGATGCATTGTTGGTGGAGCTGTGAACAGATCCAGCCATTCTGGAGAGCAATTTGGAGCTATGCTCAAAAAGTTATCAAGCTGTGTATACCCTTTGACCCAGCAGCATTTCTACTGGGCTTATATCCCAAAGAAATCATAAAGGAAGGAAAGGGCCCCACATGTACAAGAATGTTTGTGGCAGCCCTTTTTGTAGTGGCTACAAACTGAAAACTGAATGGATACTCATCAATTGGAGAATGGCTGAATAAATTATGGTATATGAATGTTATGGAATATTATTGTTCTATAAGAAATGACCAGCAGAATGATTTCAGAGAGGCCTGGAGAAACTTGCATGAACTGATGCTGAGTGAAATGAGCAGAACCAGGAGATCATTATATACAGCAGCAAGACTATATGATGATCAATTCTGATGGACATGGCTCTCTTCAACAATGAAATGTTTCAAACCAATTCCAACTGTTCAGTGAAGAAAGCCATATACACCCAGAGAGAGGGATGTGAAATGTGGACCACAACATAACATTTTCATGCTCTCGATTGATGTTTGCTTACATTGTGCTTCCTTTATCTGATATTTCTTTCTTGTAGATACGATTTTTCTTGCACAACAATGATAAGTGTGGAAATATGTATACATATATTCGATTTGTCAAGTATTTTATCATAATTAACATGTAGTGGATATCCTGCCATCTAGGGGAGGGTGGGGAATAGGGGGGAAAATTTGTAACAGAAAGCTTTGTAAGGGTTGCCACATGGTTTAAAAGAGAAATTTAAAGCAGAACTTACACAAGATGAAGTGTGCAGAGTTAGGAGAATAATGGTGACTACAACACTATAAGGAAAATAACTCTGAAAGATTTAAGAATTATTATTATTTTTTAATTCTGAAGGGAATTGAGATGAAGTAATATGTTTAGGGTTAGGCAGTGAGTAAGCATTTAGGCTGCATTTGAACTCAGGTCTTTCTGACTCCAGGACCAGTGTGTTTTACATACTGTGCCACCTAGCTGCCTACCTTTTTTTTTTTCCTTTTAAATTTATTTTGGAAGGACATAAGAATTCTGATCAATGCAATGAATAACCATGACCCCACAAAACCAATAATGAATTATACTGCCCATCTTTTGGTAGATGATGAACATTTGTTTTAAAGGAGGGAACTTTTTCCCTAAGGAAAAAAAAAAAGAGAGAAAAATAGTGATTTTAAAACCAAAAAAAAAAAAGAAAAAAAGAATGAAGAACACCAATGCAACATTTTAAAATGCACAAAAGAGAATAATAAAGGAACTTTGGAAAAAAAGACATAAAAACATGAGGATTTTGGAATTTTTAAAAATATATACATAGGGCAGCTAGATGGCACAGTAGATAGAGCACTAGCTCTGAAGTCAGGAAGACCTGAGTTCAAATCTGATCTCAAATCTGATCTCCGACACTTAACATTCCCTAGCTGTGTGACCCTGGGCAAGTCACTTAACCCCAATTGCCTAAGGGGAAAAATATATATATATATATATGTATATATATATATATACACACACATAAAAGAAATTTAACAATTAGCATATATGTTATAGAAATTCTAAGGCATACATACTCATATATAAATACATTCCTTTTTTCTGTTCTATGTACACAGAAATAATGTTTGTTGAGGTCTATAAAGTTTATAATAAAAGTGATTAAAAAAAAGAAAGAAAACTGGAGCACTGTTGTGCTATAAGAAATGATGAGTAGTGTGGTTTTAGAGAAACCTGGAGGATTTTTATGAACTGGTATAGGGTGGAATGAACAGAATTAGGAGAATACTGTACACAATAACAGCAATACTGTAAAAATTACCAACTGTGAAAGATTTAGCTACTCTGTTCAAGACAATAATCAAAAACAATTCCATAGGTCTCATGATAAAAAATGCTACACAACTCCAGAGAGAAAACTATGACACTCTGAATGCAGACTGAAGCATACTTTTTTCTACTTTATCTTTCTTGGTTTTTCCCCCACACCCACACATCTAACATAGAAATGTTTTGCTTGATTTCACACTTAAAATGGATATTATATTGCTTGCCTTCTCAATGGGTCAGGAGGAAAGAACTTGAAACTCAAAACATTTTAAAATAAATATTTAAATTTAAATAAATTAAAATTTAAATAAAATAGATACAAAAATAAAGATGGCCACCAGACAAATTAACCAATCAGCAAGCATTTATTAAATACCTGCCATTATATGTCAAGCATTGTGCTAGGTAAAATAAAATAATCCCTACCCTCAATGAATTACATATTCTATCAGGGAACCAATATATGTGTGTGTGTGTGTGTATGTGTGTGTGTGTATACATTAGTTTATATATGCACTAGTACATATAAAATATATCCAAAAGGCACAGAGATGGGAGATGGTGAGTCATAGCAAAGGAAATACAACACAATTCACAAGCAAATGGCGTTACTTTTTCTATTTTATAGATGGAGAATTCAAATCATAGACAGATTCCATGAATCTAGAATTGAGACCTCCTGACACCTAGGCCAGGAACTACCATTCAAATCATGTCTTCAAACTAGGGTTTGTTACTCAAATATGAATAGAAAATTAAGTCATTCACTGATACATTGTTGGTGGAACTGTGAACGGATCCAACTATTCTGGAGAGCAATTTGGAACTATACTCAAAAAGTTATCAAACTGCATACCCTTTGACCCAGCAGTGTTTCTACTGGGCCTATATCCCAAAGAGATCTTAAAGGAAGGAAAGGGACCCACATGTGCAAAAATGTTTGTAGAAGCCCTTTTTGTAGTGGCTAGAAACTGGAAAATGAATGGATGCCCATCAATTGGAGAGTGGCTGAATAAATTATGGTATATGAATGTCATGAAATATTATTATTCTGTAAGAAACGACCAGCAGGATGATTTCAGAGAGGCCTGGAGAGACTTACATGAACTGATGCTGAGTGAAATGAGCAGAACCAGGAGATCATTGTACACGGCAACAAGAAGACTATTCAATTCTGATGGATATAGTTCTCTTCAAAAACGAGATATTTCAAACCAGTTCCAATTGTTCAGTGATGAAGAAAGCCATATATACTCAGGGAACAGTCTGTGGGATCTGAATGTGAACCACAACATAGCATTTTCACGCTCTCTATTAATGTTTACTTGAATTTTGTTTTCCTTCTTAGGTTTTTTTTTGTTCTTGTAGATCCGATTTTTCTTGTACAGCAAGATAACTGTATAAATATGTATAGATATATTCGATTTGTCAAGTATTTTAACATAATTAACATGTATTGGATTACCTGCCAGGTAGGGGAGAGGGTGGAAGGAAGGAAAAATTTGAAACAGAAGGCTTTGTAAGGGTCAATGTTGAAAAATTACCCATGCATATGTTTTGCAAATAAAAAGCTTTAATAAAAAAAAAAAGAAAGAAAAGAAAGTCATTGAGGCACGGAGTTGAAATGGAACAAATTTTGGGCTAAGGATAAGTTATACTATTCTCTGTCTAGAGTCTCTTCTCTCCAGCCATTCAGATCTATTGATAGAGAGAAGCCATGGTTCACCCTCTAGTGGTGGTAGCACTTACCTAATGAACTATTAGACAAATATATAACAGAAAAAGCCATTCCTTAATAGATAAGTAGTCTAAGGATATGAAAAGTCAGTTTTTGAAAGAATGTTCCAAATGTCTAATAATAAGAGAAATCAAAGTTAAAACAGCTTTGAGGTTTTATCTCACACATCCAGTTATGACTAAAAATGACTAAAGGCACAAATAACAAATATTGAAGGTTCTGTGTTAAGAACTCTAAGGTTCTACTGATGAAACTCTGAATTGCTCTCATCATTAAGGAAAAGAATTTGGAGTTATCCTTTAAACATTACTAAATTTTACATTTCTTCTGAGCAAGGTATACCAATATAAAGCACATATCTCAGGCAGGTCAAAAACAAAGGGAAAAATGAGTATAGGAAGAATCCCTATCTCATTTTAAAATATATATTTAATATATAAACATATATATGAATATATTTTAATATAAATAAATATATATGTGGAAGAATTGGGAGGAAAATCATTGCTCTTCAATAGGGAAGTGGTGGAATAAATTGTAGGATGTGAATTTACTGGAAAATTACTGTGCTATAAGAAAATGACAACTATAAAGAATTTAGAATTTAGAAAAAGTTAGGAAGGTTTGTATTTGATTAAATGCAGAGAAGCAAACAGAACTAAGAGTATAACTCACATAATGATTACAAAATTGTATAGGTAAATACTGCCAAACTAGCAGTGGCCTATGGCAATTTCAAAGGACTCTTGGTAAAACATGTCTTCTCAGCAGAGAAGTAGAGGCCTGAAGGTATCTGGTATCTAATGAGGTATAGATTTTCAGATATGGACAATGTGTTGATTTGTCGTTACAAGAGTCCTATTGAGTCATATTGGGGGCTGGAGAGAGTGATTGGAAAGTAATAGTGATATGGAGGGAAAAGCAAAGAGCATTAAAAAAAAATTTAGAGAGCATTAAAGCATAAAGAGCATTTAAAAAAAAGTTTACTTAAAGGAGGGAAAGGGACCCACATGTGCAAAAATGTTTGTGGTAGCCCTTTTTGTAGTGGCTAGAAACTGGAAACTGAAAGGATGCCCATCAATTGGACAATGGCTGAATAAATTATGGTATATGAATGTTATGGAGTATTATTGTTCTATAAGAAATGACCAGCAGGATGATTTCAGAGAGGCCTGGATTGACTTGCATAAACTGATGCTGAGTGAAATCAGCAGAACCAGGAGAACATTACACATAGCAACAAGACTATACAATGATCAATTCTGATGGACATGGTTCTCTTCAACAATGATGTGATTCAAGCCAGTTCCTATTGTTTAGCGATGAAGATAGTCATATACATCCAGAGAGAGGCCTGAGGGAACTGAGGGTGGACCACAACACAGCATTTTAACGCTTTCTGTGAATATTTCCTTGCATTTTGTTTTCCTTCTTAGGTTGTTTTTTTTTTTCCTCTCTCTTTCTAGATCTGATGTTTCTTGGGCAGTAAGATAACTGTATAGATATGTATACATATATTGGATTTGTCATATAATTTAACATATTTAGTATGTATTAGATTATCTGTCATCTAGGGGTGGGGGTGGGGGGAAGGAGGGGAAAAGCTTGGAACAAAAAAAAAGTTTTGCAAAGGTCAATGTAGAAAAATCACTTATATGTTCTGTAAATAAAAAGCTTTTAATTAAAAAAAAAGTTTAAAAAAATAGGTGAGGGGCAGCTAGGTGGCACAATGGATAGAGCACCAGTCTTGACAAGAGGACCTGAGTTCAAATCTGACCTCAGACACTTAACACTTCCTAGTTGTGTGATCCTGGACAAGTCACCTGACCCCAATTGCCTCAGGGGGGGAAAAAAAGGTGAACAAGGAGTGAAACTAGATGATCTCAAAGTTTCTTTTCAACTCTTATGTATCAACAATCTTCTCTAAAACAATACAGGAACACAGCCATATAGGACCATTGGCTTAATTTTCAGTCTTCTTAGTGACTAGACCTAGTTAGTATATGAAATGGATCATGGATGTCATTCCTAACACTTGTCCTTCTCTGGGCCTATATGTGTAGGTCTTTCCTTTCAATAGCCAAGCAATGAGAGGAACAAGAATATATGCACATATATACACAGACTAACATATAGTCTCCATACCAGGTGGAATTCATTAATCAGGAGACAAATGATCAATTCCCTTTTTCTCATGTAAAGACAGGGAATTTGGATCTAATCCTTACCTCACTGGGACAGAAATATCAAAACAACCCATTTACTCCCTAAAGTTTTAGTCTCCCACTTGGAGAAGAAAGTGAGACTAGTGACTTTGCATAGCCCTCCCTTAAGTCTAATTTACTTGCATGCCATAGCTCATCTCCTTGATGTCATGGTCCTTTTTGTGAAAGGACAAATAAATCTCTTATCCAATTTGTTATTCCAGCACCACATACTAGGCATAATGCAGCGGTAGAAATTTGTATCCTCTCATTCAGAGCTCTAAAAAAGCCAGACCAGAGATCTGATACAAAGATAGCTGTTAGCTGGTTGCTTTAATTGATTCTCAATGTTTTGACCCCCCTCCTTCCAGTGTCCAAAGCCTCATCAATAACAAGTCTATCAAAAAAGTATAACAACAAAAGCACTGGCTTTGGAATTAGATGACCCAAGTCAAATCCCCAACTCTACTTCCTCTGTGAGCCTGGTCATTTTATTTTTTTTTTAGCCCCAACTTCCTTATCTATAAATGAAATTAGTGGGCTAGACTGACCTCTAAGGTCCCTCCAGATCATAGGTTTCTGTGATACTAAGTTAAATGAGTAACAACAAACAGCCTAGAAGCTGAATGAATTTCATCAGTGACTTAGTGGGAATCATATCTTGGCTCTCCATTCCATTCTCTTCTCTACATTTAAAATGAGTTTTGCCTTGCTGTGTAATAATGAAAAAGTAACTCTAAATGTCATTTATTGCAACCCTAGTATACCCTTCCCCTGGTCACCCGCCTTCCTTAGCTAACAAACACTTTATTGTCTCTAAAAAGTAGGTCAGTGCCTTGTGGATCAAGCTGTTGGAGGGACTGAGCCCCAGCTCAGCAGGATCCATTGCTCCTTGGGGAAGCTTGGAGAAGCTCAAACTGTGTCTAGGAGACCAAAACCAAATAACAGAATATGATGCCAGGAGCTCTCTGGATGCTCAAGGCTGTAAAGCTGGTTGATGCCATTCCAAGCAGGTGATTCTGCAGGTTGGAAAGTAAAAAGAACTTATAGTATGGGACCATATAGCTAACATAAGAACCTAGGAACTTAAGTGGCATCTGAAGTGGAAGGAAGAAATTTAAGTGCTAACCAATTGTGATGGCTAATGATAGCTAATGATCTTCCTGGGAGAACGGTGAAGGAGGCTGAAAATTCAGAATATTGAACACTTCCTCACTTTCATGTGGTCCCTTCTGCAAGATACCAAACATTGTTCAACCATAAATGGGGCTGCCCGGCTTTCTCTTCCCTCTTTCCCCAAACATTTCTCCAAGATACTGAAAATAACTACTGTTCTACCAAGAGCTGGGGGAGGGGGGGTTGTCTTCTGAGCATCATACACAGCCCCTCCAGTTTTACTGTAGGTACACAAGAATATATTTGGTACAGAATACATCTTGGTTCTTTCCAGCTAAGTGCCAAGGATTCCAGGGTGGGGAAAGAGTCACTCCAGCTGGCTTTGACTGAAGACAGGATATTGCTTCAAGATCGAATTTATATCAATGAGGGAGAAGCCAGAGAGGTGCAAAGAAAGAAAACTGATGGCTTCTGGAATAGCTACTGGAAAGCCAGCTGTTCGGCTGACTCTGGAATCTAAAGACTTCCCAACCCAACAACTGCCCTTCTCAGCAAGAATCAAAAGCATGTGAACCAGCTGTCAAGGATAAAGTAAACCAGGCTATGGAGCTTCCGCTAGAATCTAGCAATAAACCAACCCTGGAGCCTATTGTTGCCCACACAGACTTCAATGAAGCAGGGGTACTACCTGCCTGGAATAACACACTTCAGACCAGACACCCTACCTTCTAGAAGTAAGATCAGGAAGGACAGAAACAAGAAAAAACGGAACTATTCTTTGTTGTGTGGCAGACAGAGCCTGACAGTTCTAACTCTAGCAAACAAGCTATGTTTCCTTGTCTGTGAAATGAGAGTTGATTTCTTAGCATGCTTTCCAGCCCTAAAATCATGATTCCTATGGAAAATGACTACCACGTCAACCTTACTAGGACTTCAACTTTTGATGATTTTTATCTTCCATCCCTCATGACCTGCTTACTATTTTCTGAATTTCTATAAGCATCTGTAAGTCAAAACCACATAAAAGAACACTTAATTTTATAGATATTGATATCTATATTTATCTATCTGTACTGTTTCATATAGTTGCTCTACCAGATGTAAATCTAGTCTTCCTAATGAAACAAAAAGAATGCCTCAAAGGGCAAGCATCATGTCTTCTATGCTTTTTGTAGCCAAATGGAATTATCTCACTATTCGTTAGCACAGATGGGCACAGAAGATATGGCTGCTGTGTTTACTAAATACTTTTGTCTTTGGTAGAGAAGACATCTGCACTGATGAAATCCCAGAAAAATTGAAGTTCTAGCATTGAAAGACAAGGGACTGAAGACCATGCCATGTTTGGATTAGTTGGAAGACCTAGGACTATTTAGTTCAAAGAAAAGTCTAAGGGAAGAAATGATTACCATCTTTAAGTACCTGGTGGACTATAAAGAAAAAACCAATTAGGCTTGCTCTGCTTTAGAAGCAGACTTAAATTCACTATAAACTTTCTAACAATTAGAGTTGTCCAATAAGCAAAATAGAGACATTTGATCCTACTTCCCCAAGTTAGCAATTAGTAGACAGTAATAAATTCAAAATCTTAGGTAAATTCAAATTCAAAATTCAGTGCATAGAGGATACTGTTCAGGTACAGTTTGGACTAAAATGATTTCTTGGATCCTTTCCAATTCTGTGGTTCTATAAAACACTTTTGATAAGGACAAACCCAAGAGAGGATTCCCTGAAACTGTATAGAACTAAATATGTATTCCATACCCTTATTATGACCACCTTCGTTGGCATATCACTTTCCACTTCACTGAACTCAGTACTCTACAATTGTCTAGAATAGTCTGTTACATAGATGATAGACTGGGTATGATAAGAGTAGCTGAGCTGTGAAGTGTGGACAGCAGAAAGTAAGGAAGACAGAGTTGGTGAGAGATGTTTCTAGGACCTGCCACTTTCATAGGGTAGTGACTCTCTGGAAATAAATACAGAAGTCCTCTCTATGGGCTGATATGTACTGGAAAGAGATTTTTACTTTCATTTGGGCCATGCCCAAACCCTCCATACATGTTAGCACAAGCTGCCATGACAAGAAGAAACTGGCAGAAGGGAATGGAGACAACATGGCAGGAGTAGCAGGAAGCAATACAATGAGCCCCCAATCCCATCCTAGCCCCCCCCCAAGCCTCCAGAGAGCTATTAATGCATTAGATCAAATCCTAATGGGGAAATCCAAGAAAAAGTCCATTTTTTCCAGCCAAGGTCACCATAGGGCACAGATAGTGGAGGTCTGCAGACACTAGGGATGGAGTCTGGCTGAAAGAGGCTGTGTGCACCAGAGCAAGAAATCTTAGAACCATATTAGGCACCAAAACAGTTATCCAACAGCTTTGTCACTCTTTGTAACAAATTAATAACAGACCTTCATCCAGAGGAAGACTTTCTGAGCTCTGAAGGAGCTGCCAAAGATCTTAGGTCAATGCACCAAAAGAGGAGAAAGTTCAGAAGTGAGATGCAGCAGTGCAGCTCAAATTCTTGGGAGGAGTGTCAGTTCCAACCTCCAGCCCAAGCTTCAACCTACAGAGGAATAACTAGGATAGGAATCTTACATTTTTATAACTGAATCAACACTTTTCCAGTTGACTAATAGAGACTGAGTCAATCAGTATTTGCTATTGCTCAGACTCAAATCCAAATCAGGAACTTACGGGGCACAGACCAGGGAGCAACAGTTAGACTTGACTCTGGTTCAGACCATTTTGGGAGCACTGAAAGTTTGCAGGTCTCCAACCAAACTGTCCCTGAATAACACAACACTTCAGTATCCCAAGAAAATAACAAGAGTAGACCAGATATTACCTCTAGAAATACACAGACCTCATATCTAACATCAAGTCTGAAGTCAGGAAGTAGGCTGGAAGAATGAGCAAACTAAAAAAGAATCCCATCATAAAAAGCTATTGTGGTGACAAAGGAAGTTCAAGGCACAAACCCAGAAAAGAATTACTCTAAAACATAAACATAAAAAATAAACAAACAAACCATAAAACAAAGCCTAAAAAACAAACAGAGGTTGGGCACAAATTCAACTATAATTTCTAGAAGAGATAAAGCAAAGCCTAAAAGAAAAACAGAAGTTGGGCACAAATTCAACTAGGATTTCTAGAAGAGATGAAGCAAAAAGTATTTAAAAAAAAAATCAATGAAATGACAATACAGGAAGGAAAAAAATCAGAAAAAAAATTATTTTTAAAAAAATTGGAAAAGCAATGAATAGTTTGGCATGAGAGGTACAAAACCCACCCAAGCAACAAACTCTGAAAATTAGAAACCAGTGGCTCGATGAAATAATAAGAAATTATAAAAGAAAGTTAAAAGACTGGAAAAAAAAAGAAAATAATATATTTCAGAGAGAAACTAGCAGGGACAAATACTTTGTGGAGCTGGAGTACATCATCTCATAAAGCTCTTGTTGACTCACAAAGTAGGTCAAATAACACAATCAGAATCTAGAATGACGGGCCTGGGCCTAGGCCTTGGACACAGATGTAGCTGACTGACTTCCTACTTCTTCCAAATTCCTTCTGCAGGTAAGAAATCCAAGTTGTTGCTAGTACAAAATTTAAAAGTTAAGCTAGTTTCAAATACTATAAAATCAAAATTAGGTTTTCATCATCAGAGCATCAACCAAAAAATGGTTGGTAACTTTTTACTGCAGAAAGGTAACCCTTACCATTTTAGTCTTGCTACTCATAGTTATGAGACTGTACTTTTACAGGGCCATCGATAATCTCAGAGCACTCAACACATTATTATTATTATTATTATTATTATTAAGTCTCAATACCACAGCAAAGAAGGAGAAAGAGTTCATGATGTTGGCAATTACAATAAGAAAACCTAATGGCTACCTATAAATCAATGCTGACTCTCAGGTAGGAAACCAGAGGTAGGATATAAAGGACGACTTAACCACCAAGTCAGAAATCTGAGAGTAAGCACCGGAGACCAAACCCCAAGAGGGGTAAGAGTTCTTTTAGTAACATGGTAAGGGCTACATACTCTCTAACCCTAGGCATCAATTCTCAATTGAGATGGAGCAAGAACAAGCCAGACTGGATGGGCAGCTACTGACTGAGTTCCAAAGACACAAACTGCACTGTTCCAGGTTAGGGATAAAGAGCCAAATCCCCTCCTCCACAGAAAGAAATTAATAGTGGACTAGGAATTAATAGAGGACAACTGAATTTCAGTCTCAGTTCAATACAGGGCTCCAGGAGGCCCAAGTAGGGCAAAGGCTCCACAGAAGAAAGCAGTCATATTCTCTCTCTCTCTCTCTCTCTCTCTCTCTCTCTCTCTCTCTCTCTCT
>JAJPUD010000565.1:261338-287404 GCA_023553655.1 Myrmecobius fasciatus | reverse complement strand
TATATATATATATATATATATATATATTTTTTTTAAAGTTACTTAGTTCAAAGTGTACAACCAGGACTACCAAAATTAAATCTGAATTTCAGCTCTGCAATTTACCTTGAGCAACTAACCTATCTGGCTTTTAGTTTCCTCCACTGAGGAATAAAGAAAAATAAGATCTAGACAAAGTGACCTCTAAGTTCCCTTTCAGTTTTATGAGCCCAATTAACAACAAATATGATTTTTGTAATTTATGAAGGTTTTTAAATGCTTTCCTCACAACAATCACAGGATGCGAGTAATTATTATCTCCATTTCATAGATTAAGAAGGTGAAGCTCAGAGAATCTTAAGTAGTTCTAACCCAGATCTTCTGACAAGTTCAGCAATCTACCTTTTCATTATAATACACTGCAAATGATAGCATTTGTTCCTCTGAGAACTAACATTCTGTCCTCTCACTTGGATAATAGAAGAGTAGTACAAAGCAGTAAGGAAGAGTAGGTTCTGCTATTAACTAGTTCTATCTTGAGGGCTTTACTGATCTTGAGGAAGGACAGAAAGCATGGGGAGATTTTCCTGCTGAGAATAATCAGGAATACATAGGCTTAATAAAAACTATGCAATTCTGGCCCCATACAACCAATAAACAATAGACATCCTCACTACCTGCCCCTCCACACCACTCCCAGTGGGACAAGGATGCTTGGATTTGCATGTGTGCTCTAAATTCCTCAAATGAAATATATCCCCAGAGTGGATGAAATCAACACAGCCCCCATGTGTTCCCATCTTTTAGGTCACTTTATATTCCCATGCCTTTCTGTCATTGAAGAAAAATATTATCAAGCCAGAAATGAAAAAAGATATCTTTCAACTAGAACTGAGATGGGGAAGAAATTGTTCCATGGGCTGGTCGACAGGAAATCTGCTGATTGGGATCTAAGCCAGGCCCCAGGGAAATGACAGCCTTGTTCTCAGTGCAGGGAGGCATGCAACTGTCTCCCTGGATCCTCCCAGATCTCAGCCTCACCCAGAGCCTCCCAGCACCTGCCTGCTCACGCTGAAGAATGCCTAAGTATTTAATGGCCACAACAGGGAAAGAAAGAGAACAGATATCCTAGTCCCAAACAAGAACATATTTCCATGCCCTATGCATATGCACAAATGAGTGCACCTGGAAGTCCCAAGGGACATTTGCCAAAAGCCATGTGACCACTTAATTCAAATTCTACAGCCACTCACAGGAATCTGTAGACAGGTATAAAGTTTGAAGGGAAAACTAGTGCTGGGCTTTTGTTTATTCTTTTATTTTGCAAACATCCATCATCCCAGTAACTTTGTACTTCTCAAATGCTTGAGGGTTAGCTACTCAATACTTTCTTTTTACCCTCAATCTAACTAATCTCTGGGGCTCAATTCAACGTTTAAATCTCAATTCTATTATTTACTAGTTGTATGCTCTTAAGCAAACAAATCACAACTTCTCAGGGACTCAATTGTAAAGTAATGGAACTCAGACTAGTTTTATCTATCAAATCTCTTCCAGTACTAAAACCTATGATCATTATTATGTGGGGAAGAGATCAGGGATTTTATTTCCATTCTCCATATAGGAAGAACAAAGAACAGCAAATTTAGATAATTTGTCCATGATGACATAACAAGTTTTAACATTTTTAGTGGCAAATGAATCAGCAGGCAGGACTTCCAGCTACTTCCCCTGCCAAAACAGTTGCAAATCTAATGGTTTTTCAAAAGCATTAGATAATAAATGTTCCTACCCAGCACCACCACCACATCTACCAAGTCTGATCTCTTCGTCATCTCTCTACTTGCAATGTAATAACTGGTAATAAAATCTTTCACCAGGAAACACAAATGCAGTTAGAGTTCAGCTCTCCAAGCACAAATTCTCACAAAAACCAAGCACAACATAACTTGAGAATCTATCTTCAATTGTTTTCAAGGCCATTTCATGATTTTCATTAGATCTGATTTCTTATAGCCATCGCATATTTTCACAGCTGATCTGAAAGGCCACCCTAGTACTGAGAGAGATTCTTACCCAGTCCAGATAATTGCATAATGAGATCTTTATAGCTGGAAGATTCAACCTACTCATGTTACACAGCAGGAAACTGAGGTTCAGAGAACTGAAATGATTTGCCCAAAGTCACACATATAACAAAGCCAAAGAGTACAGGTCTGGGTCTGACTCTAATGTTTTTTCATCTGCCCCGGACTATTTCTCTCCTCTCAACTACTGCTGATGTATTGTTCCTATCTGATGAAAGGAGCTCTCAAGTTGCCTATCAAAAGGCTTTCACATCCTTCATTCCCATCCCAAAAGCTCCAGTTAATTCAAACAAGAATTCCAGGACTGTACACAGGTATGACATGTGGGAACAAGAACAGCACCATAAAGAGAGAGAATACTGAGGTCAGCTCTTCATAACAGCTCCAGGAGAACCCCACCCAGGGAAATTCATATCCTTCTACTAAAAAGAAACAATAAGATCAGTGTCCTCTCCTTTCCTTCTTTCATCCTACCAATCTTTCCCCAGAGCCAAAGAGCAGGACAGTGTGGGTGGATTTATTCTAGTAAGGAGAAAATGGCTAAAACCTAGCCAGTCCTATCCTGTCTATGTTCCTCCATTCACCGGGATGAAAGAGAAAAGGATGTTTCCTTGTGGGGCCTAAGTCCTCTCTGAGCCTCAGAACAGAAGAAAGAAATGGTGTAAGCTTATCTATGTATCAGTCAGTTGGGAGAGCCAGGGAAATAAATCATAGTTTGTATTTTTATAAAGTTTTACAATTTTCCAAGTGCTTTCTTCATTAACACCTCTAGGAGAAAGATGTACAAATATTATTATTATTATTTTTTGTAGAGAAGGTAACAACTTCAGGACAGGTAAGTGGTTTTGTCCATTGTTGTTGCAAACAAATAGCAGAGAGAGAACCCAAATCCAATTCTTTCTACTCCAAGTTCACCAACCTGGGGGATGGGGAGGGAGAGGAAGAAGAGGAGAGAAAGAGGGGCATCTTCTACCAGACAAAACTAGAATTTTTGTGTCGAAAAACTGTAATATTCTATCTTCTGAGGAGTATGAAAGAAACCATCCCCAAAGAAGAATTTAAAAACTAGTCTGCTCATCTCTCGTGCCTTTCCACTCCAGAAAAGGTGCCAAAGTATTTGCCAGACCTGGGCAATTCCAGGCATGAGTTCCTTCTATCAACTTTGTCCTCTTGGATCCTTAAACCAGCAATAGTTGGGAATGCTGACTTCCCAAAGAGATTGAAGGGGAAAGACAAGGGAAGGTGGGAACAAGAGGATTACATCACTCCAGCAGCAACCCCTGCTGGTAGCTACAAGTGAGAACTGGAGAAGACCCACTGAAACTCTAAGCTCCAGTTTAGCTTGGGAAATGGTATTTCCAAATATACCCTCCTCAGGATCTCCAACCACAACCAGACAATCCCTTTATGAAGATCCCACTTCTATCCAGAATTTCCTGACTTTAACCTAGGATTTTTCTCAGGAATAAACTGTAAAACAAAGCAGTGTCTGGGTCATATTACTTAATCCAGAAGCATAAACCACTACTAATAACTAGTTAGTACCAGAGAATCTGGTTTAACCAATTGGCCCAATATAACAATGCATCATCTTCCTTCCAGCACTCTGAACTAAATGCCTTTCATAAGTCTGTTCTCAAAATGCTTTAAGGGAAGATCCTGGCAACAATCACAGAATTCTCAAACAAGAAGGCCAAATAGCTTATATATATATATACTGAAGGATGAATTCCATCTGACACATACTACAATTACACCTACAATGACAAGAGCAGTCCATTCTTTTTGTTAGACAACTTGGCTTGAAATCACTTCCTTATGCTGAGTTAAAAATTTCATACTTATATAACTCCTCCCTCCTCCTATTCTTCTTCTGAGGCCAACAAATGTGATCCCTTTTCCACATGACAATCCTTCAATATCTGATTGCTATTGCGTCCACCAATTACACATTTCTTGTTTTCTAATCTAAATAGACCAAAATCCTTTCAACAAGATGCTTTTATGGAATGTTTTTTCCAATATTCTCTTTTTTATTTATTTTTAATAAACTTTGCTTTATAAATCATATTGGAGAGAAAAAATCAGAGCAAAAGGGAAAAACCATGGGAGAGATAAAAATAACAAAAAAAAAAAGAAGTGAATATAGATTATGTTGATTTACATTCAATCTCCTTAATTCTTTTTCTGGATGCAGATATTTTTTGTCCAAAGTCTATTGGGATTGCTTTGGATCACTGAACTACTGAAAAGAACCAAATCTTTCATAATTGATTATCGCACATTCTTGCTGTTATTGTGTACAATGTATTCCTGATTCTGCTTGTTCTGCTCAGCATCAGTTCATGCAAATCTTTCCAGACCTTTCTATAATGGGCTTGTTCATCATTTTTTAAAAAACAATACTATTCCGTTACCCTCATATACTACAACTTGTTCAGCCATTCCCCAATTGATGGGCATCCACTTCTTTTCCAATTCTTTGTTACCCCAAAAAGAGCTGCTACAAACATTTTTGCACATGTGCATCCTTTTCCTTCCTTTATAATTTCCTTGGGATACAGATCCAGTGGGCACTGCTGGGTCAAAAGGTATGCTCAATTATAAAATTAACCCTTTGGGCATAGTTCCAAATTGCTCTCCAGAATGGATGGATCATTTTACAACTCCACCAACAATGTATTAGTGTCCCAGTTTTCCTACATCCCCCCAACATTTATTATTATCATTTCCTGGCTTTTCCAATATTCTCAATTCATTCTTGTAGCTCTCCTATGGAGATACTACATTTTATCAATGTCTTTTCTAAAATTCAGTGGTCATATTGGGGCACAATAATCCAGATGCTTGAAATGCATTCCCTCCTTCATCCTTGCTTTGGAAAATCTCAGGCTACCTTCAAAGCACAAGCCAAGTACCACCTCTTAAATAAATCCTTTCCTGCTACACCCATTCTCTTTGTGCTATCTAGTAAATATTTTGTTTTTACACATCTGGGTATATGTTGCAATTCCCTCAAGAGAATGTAAACTCCTTGAGGGAAAGGACTGTTTTGTTTTTGTCTTTGTACCATTGCACTGCCATCCCACCTATGCTATCCAAGCACATAGTGAGTGCTTAATAATTACAGATACCCTATTTGTGAATTCCCCTACTTACAAAAATGTATTTGTAACCTCAGACTCAGTATGACATTCAGCAAAAAATCTGAATCTCCCGAGTCACCCAATGTACATATTCCCAGAAGAGGTCAAACGAGGCAATACTACCTTCCTGTTTCAGTTCTCATACTGTAAGCAATTATCCTTCTCAAGGTCTATTTAGAACATTGTTTTTAGCATTTCTGTGCTTGTTGTTGGTGAGGTTACTATTTAAATTGGCCTCTAATCATAGTGTTTAAGTACTCACTGGTATTTCTACATTCAAAAAGGTTACAAAGTGCCTTACAAAGAAAATATGTCTCAAGAATGAGTTCTAATTCTGTTGGCTGTGAGTTCATCATTTAAAAATCAACAATACAGTTTATCTAGAAAAAGGAAGAAGAAATTCACCAATCTATACTTAAGGCCACTCCAGAAAGTATTAATCTAAATGTTGTGGACAGTGTCTTATAGGAACCTATCCCTTAATTTCCCCAAGGGCAATGGTTCAATACTAAGTCACTAATTGAATATTCACAATGACTTTATGGAATGTAACTACCACAAATGACTGGCTTCCTTCAAGATTCAGTTAAATTCCCCCTTTCTTCAAGCCTTTCCAAGTCTTCTCTAATTTTAGTGTCTTCCCCCTGAGATTATCCCCAATACATCATATCTGTATATCATTTATCTATATATGTTCAAATATTGTCTGAACTAGGAGTGTAAACTCCTAGAGGGTAGGGAAGGTGTCTGCCTGCCTTTGTATTTCCACCACATAGGTGGCACTTAATAAATGCAAGGTGATTGACTGAAATTCAATGTAGGATCCTATACTTGATTCTCCTTTCACTTTTTTCTTCTGCATTTACTTTCTCTCTCTCAAAACCAAGAGAGAAGATTATCCTTCCCATTCACCACAGGAAGAAATATAACCTGTTATACAGGAATTACATATGCTGGTGTCACTCTTCATGGCCCTCACCTCATTAAGGCAGGCAGTCAGAAATGACCTCCACCTCGTGATTTTGGCTAGATCCCATATGAGCACCTGTTTCTTCAAGGAGAAGCAGGGTGTGCAGAAGATGCATAATCACAAAATTAGAAGTACAGAATCTCAGAGATGGGAGGGATCTGGTCCAACCTGTGCTTGACTGCGGAACTTCTCTTTAAAATTCCCATCAAGTGAAATTAAAACTATTTATAGTCATATGAAAAGGTGCTCCAAATCACTATTGATCAGAGAAATGCAAATCAAGACAACCCTGAGATACCACTTCACACCTGTCAGATTGGCTAAAATGACAGGAAAAGTTAATGATGAATGATGGAGGGGTTGTGGGAGGGCTGGGACACTGATGCATTGTTGGTGGAGCTGTGAACGGATACAGCCATTCTGGAGAACAATTTGGAGCTATGCTCAAAAAGTTATCAAACTGTGCATACCCTTTGACCCAGCAGCATTTCTATTGGGCTTATATCCCAAAGAAATCATAAAGGAAGGAAAAGGCCCCACATGTGCAAGAATGTTTGTGGCAGCCCTTTTTGTAGTGGCTAGAAACTGGAAATTGAATAGATGCCCTTCAATTGGAGAATGGCTGAATAAATTATGGTATATGAATGTTATGGAATATTATTGTTCTGTAAGAAATGACCAGCAAGATGATTTCAGAGAGGCCTGGAGAGACTTACATGAACTGATGCTGAGTGAAATGAGCAGAACCAGGAGATCATTATACACGGCAACAACAGTACTATATGACGATCAATTCTGATGGACATGGCTCTCTTCAACAATGAAATGTTTCAAACCACCTCCAATTGTTCACTGAAGAAAGCCATATACACCCAGAGAGAGGGATGTGAAATGTGGACCACAACATAACATTCTCATACTCCTTGATTGATGTTTGCTTACATTGTGTTTCCTTTATCTGATATATCGTTTGTGTAGATAAGATTTTTCTTGCACACCAATGATAAGTTTGGAAATATGTATACATATATTCGATTTGCCAATATTTTAACATAATTAACATGTAGTGGATATCCTGCCATCTAGGGGAGGGGTGGGGAGTTGGGGGGAAAAATATGTAACGGAAAGCTATGTAAGGGTTATTGTTGAAGAATTACCCACACATATGTTATGCAAATAAAATAAAAATTTATAAAAAAAATAAAATAAAATAAAAAAAAATAAAATTCCCATCAAGTAGCATCTGGTTTCTGTTTAAAGACCTCTAGTGAAGAGGTTTCTCTAAAAAAGGAAAAACTGGATTAGCTGATCTCTTTGATCCCTTTCAGGTCTAAAACTCAATGTCTTAATGACATAGATACTGTAAAACACGACTGTGGGAATCTCTTGGTTGGCAGTGAGGAAGAGACATTACAGGAGTAGAAACTCTTACAAAAGGATTAAAAGGATGGCAAACAGAAGTACTATTCGAGTCAGCCCATTCCAAGAGTGCTAGAGAAGAGCCCAGGCCACTGTGAAGTGGAAAGAATAGGGCCACTCATTGAAACAATATCCTAGAAGCACTATTCCACACATACTTCAATATGCATTGTAAGTCCATCCACTATCTAGAAGTGACTAGTACATTTCATCATGGAAATTTCATTATGGAATTTTGGTTAAACACTGTTGATCAGATTTACTGTCTTTCAAAGTTGTAAGATCTGCTTCCTCTACCATCCTGTGCACAAGGCTGCTTTGCTTGGATTCAATAGTTCAGGAGTATATCTAGGTTAATTCTCTAAAAGTGGGTTTTCTCAGATATCCAAGTATCTTCCTCTACTCATGGCTCCAGCAGCCTGTCAGATAAAAAGGCTTCTTGAGGAAGAAGCAGCTCCCAAATGATCCTGTGTTTATCTGCTACTTCTACTGCTTCTTCTCTCCAGGGCTCCTTTCTTCTTGAGCTAAGCAAGCTATCTCAGAGTAGCTACTTCTGGGAAGTCCCAAAAGGGTAGCTATGTAGACCTTATGCTTGGATGATTAGTTTAGGTTGTCATAGGGAGGCAACAAATAGATATGGTACCAATTCAAAACCCTTATTCCCAAAAATGACATCGCAGACAAGACATCTCACACTGGAAAAGTGAAAAGAATATCTCTAAAGTGAAAAATAAACTCAGGTTCTTTATTCTTGTAAAAGATTAAATCCCCCAACCAATTCTCTGAAGAGAAGTGGGTGTGATCCCATACTCTGTCCCCACCCCCACCCACTAGACATCTGGGTAACAAGGAGTTTCAGTTGGGTTCAGTCTTTTCCCTTTAAAACAATGCAAAAGAATGTGGGGGATCACCCCACACTCCTGTATTCAAGAATGATGCTACACACACCCCAGAAATACTTACAACAAAGAAGGGTGTGATATGATTATCTTTCTATAGGTTTCCAGCATCCCTTGGGGCAAGAGGCAGTGCTAAAATTTGAACAAGTTCTGCTTTAAATATAAAGGTGGGGTACAAGTTTCAGGGAAATGGTTTAGGATAATAAAATAGGTATCTCCATAAAATAAGATAAAGATAATTTAGAGTTGAAAGGGACCTTAGAAATCGTTTGAACCCTTCATTTTACAGGTGAGGCCTTTGAGAAGCTAAGCAATTCACTTATACTACTTCAGGTAGTAAGAGAAACTCCAACCTCTCCACCTAGCTCTAATGTTATATGCATGGCAGAGATATGGATAGTGGGAATTGAAGGAAGTTCTTATTCTGGGTTTCATAATACTCCATCCTGATAGGAGGACGGTAGGTTAGCAAATCCCCCAAACAAAAGAAAGCCTTCAATTCAATGAAGGATCCTGACAATTACTTATACTGCTTCTTGGGAAACACTGTCTTCACAGTATTTTATCACAAACCTGAAAAGGACCTGATGAAACTGGTCCAGTCCCCTATTTCCAAATAAGCAAATGGATAACTAGACTCAAAACTAAGAGAGAAAGTTGTCTATTTTCTTCTTTTAAAAAATCTCCAAGAGCAAAAGTTATACCAACCTCTCTCAGGAGGAGTATATTCTATTTTTTTTTATTACCAATAAAATCTCTCTTGATTTTATAAGCTCATTTTTTCTTACTTGTACAAAAAAGCCCATTCCTTCAGCATTCAGCAGTCATTTATAAAGTATTTAAAATTTAACAGACAATCCACTTCAAAGAAATGAAGTACCTACTATGTGCAGAACATCATTGTATTTGCTAATACAAAGGCAAAAATAAAATAGTCCCTGACCTAAAGGAGTTTACATTCTCTTGGGAGCAAGGATGGTGTGCAATGTGTTCACAAATAAATAAATACAAGCTATCTAGAACAGAGAAAAGACTAACAATTGGGAGAGATTAGACATGGCTTCCTGTGGTCATCTCTATACTAATGTCTGGAGGAAGCAGAGATCTTTGGAGGTGATAAGAAAGCATATCCCAGGAATTGAGGACAAGAGTATGTAAAGGCACAGAGACAGAGAGATAGACTATTAGAACTGGGAGACAGGTCAGTTATCAAGTGCATAAAGAATTAAAATGAAATGTATTTGGAAAGAAAGTTGGAACCAGATTATGGAGGGGTTGTAATGCCAGTCTGAGTTTTATTTTATGCTAGTGCCCCATGGAAGTTCAAAATGTGATATGGTCAAAACTATGTTTTAGGAATATTAACCTGGCAGCTTTATAGAGGGTAGGCTGGAGAGAGGAGTCTCTGGAAGCAAATAGGCTTATCTGGAGGCTCCTATCACAGTCTAGGCAGGAGGTGATTAGGTCTTGAATTACAGTAGTGGCTGTGTGAATACAAAGAAAATAAGGATAAAAAAGGCTGTGAAAGGTGCAAAGCACCAAGCTAGGCACTGAAAAAAATACAATTAAAATATAGTCCCTGCACCCTTGGATTGTCTACACTGTCCAAGAGAGGATATGACATAGACAAAAACATGCAATAGCTTCTTAACAATGATATAACTATTATTGTTGGATATCTGACATCACTGAAAGTCCCACTTCTGACTGGTCATTTCAACAATAAATAAATACTCATTGAGCACTTGCTCCATGCATAATACTATTGGAAATACAGAAAGGTAAAGATATATGATGTTCCTCAACAGAATATTAGCACCTGAGGACAGGTACTGCTTCATTTTATCTTTGTCTAACACATAGTTGATTCTTAATAAATGCATGTTGATGGAGTACCTTCAATAAGTTTAAATACTACTGGTAAGAGAACATATATGCACATGACATGAAACAATACAAGAGAAGTCACTACACAGTATTCTGTGAATACACTCAAATATAATTTTATATAGCAATCATGGCATTTCTTAACTTTCTCTTTTCTTAAACTCCAGTGCTCCCATTCAAGTCACATGTCTTGTTTGCAAAGGAGACTCTGCCCTATTAAATGTCAGATGAAATAGCTGTGATCCTGTGGAAAGATAAATAAATGCAAGGCTATTGCAGTGGGGTTCAGATCTGCATGTAGACACAGGTCTTAAGTAGAGCTACTTGACTGCAGGGCATCAAGTCAATCCCAGCCAAAAGGGAAGTTGTTGACAGCAACAAATAATCTTTTCTGCCTCTATCAGCTCCTTTAACACAACATTCATGCCCTGCCCCTATCAACTCCCTCACTCTGGCTAATCCCATGCAATGACCTTGCTGGTTGGCATGGCCACTTCAGGGTCTGGCCCCTAAATCATAAATGGGGGAAAGCAAGAGGAAGTGAGAAAAGGAGGAAAAAAGAACCTGATTTTTTTTCTTCACTGCCCCCCCAGTTCCTCTTTAAAGGAACATTTACTGCAAATTAAAACAACTGAGATACCACTCATTACACACCTGTCAGATTGGTTAAATGACAGGAAAAGAAAATGACCAATGTTGGAGGAGATGTGGGAAAACTGGGACACTGATAACAATGCTGGTGGAACTATGAATGGATCCAGCCATTCTGGAGAGCAATTTGGAACTATGCCCAAAGAGTTAACAAACTATGCATACCCTTTGACCCAGCAGTGTTTCTATTGGGCCTATATCTTAAAGAGATCTTAAAGGAGGGAAAGGGACCCACATGTGCAAAAATGTTTGTGGCAGCCCTTTCTGTAGTGGCAAGAAACTGGAAACTGAATAAATGCCCATTAGTTGGAGAATGGCTGAATAAGTTATGGTATATGAATGTTATGGAATATTATTGTTCTGTAAGAAACGACCAGCAGGATGATTTAAGAGAGGCCTGGAGAGACTTGCATGAACTGATGCTGAGTGAAATGAGCAGAAGGGAGATCACTGTACATGGCAACAAGACGACTACATGATGATCAATTCTGATGGACATGGCTCTCTTCAACAACGACATGATTCAGACCAGTTCCAATTGTTCAGTGATGAAGAGAGCCATCTACACCCAGAGAGAGAACTATGGGAACTGAGTGTAGACCACAACATAGCATTTTCACTCTTTTTGTTGTTGTTTGCTTGGGTTTTATTTTGCTTTCCTTTTTTTTTCTGGTTTAATTTTTATTTTTCTTGTGTAGCAAGATAATTGAATAAATATATATGCATGTATTGGATTTAACATATATTTCTATCATGTTTAACCTATATTGGACTACTTGCCAACTAAGGGAAGCATGCGAGAAGGGGAGAAAAATTGGAACACAAGGTAAGGGCTAATATGTTGAATAATTGTCCCCGCATATGTTTTGAAAAATAAAAAACTTTAACAAAGGGGAAAAAAGTTTATCAGTCCTTTGTGTCAGAATCTTATATTTCATCAGAAATAAATAAACACTTAAATATAGCTCCAAAAGCTAGTGGTTTGTTGGTATCCACGTAGTGAATCCACATAGTGACATAGTCCAGGACAGTAAGTAAGACCAGGACAGATATTCCAAGTTTTTACTCCCACTCTTTGTTCAGAACAGGCTACCTCCCTTTAATCTCCATACTGACCTTATGCTCTGGCTGGCCCTGACTCTCATTCAGTTAGCAAGTGGTGTTTGTATGCACAAGTATTTGCAATGGATCTGGGATGAGTTTCCTCATGTTACAGAGATAATCACCCCCAGAGGACCAAAGCTTTCCAGGTGCTCTCCCTACTGGAAACTGGAGCCTCAAGCTCAAGGCACAGGTCACTGGAAAAGGCCCTGCCAGGATCCTAGCCCAGGTGCAAGGGAAACTAACATAACAATGAGAAGAGATCACAGTAGGTACAGAGGATGTTAGAGAGAAGCACACTGTTAACAAAGTCTTGGCAGTATTTGGGTCACAACAGATAACAATATCATAGATGTATAATCACAAGTAAATGAATAAATGTATGAATGAAAGAATGAAAAAGATTTATTATGTGTCATGCATTGTGTTATTCACTTTACAATTCACAAAATTCAGAGCTTGTCTCTCCCTGTCTATCTCCTTTATCAAAGGATTTGGAAATCACCCCCCACTTATACAGATAAGTTACCAAGTAACAGAGATGAAAAGGTTTGCACAAGAATTCACAGTTACTTAGACCCAGAATTTGAACCTGGGTCATATTCTGGACTGAATTTCTCTTTTGGGAAATTATATTGCCATGACAGGCTTACACTGGAGAATCAGGCCACTGCTTGGTCATTTCTTCAATGATGGTTCAGTATCCTACACAACCTTTATTTCAAATCCTCACTTAAGATGTCTATTTCATGTTGTAAACTCCCAGAGGGTTGAAGCTATGTCCATAAAATCATTTTATACAATGCCACATTCAAAGAAGCTCTTATTAAAAGCTTTCTGCTGAAGGTAAGGATGACAGTGATAGTCATGGTATCCAAGGTCTTGTCATCTAGTATTTCTCCATGCTACTGCCCAAGTAATTCTATGTACCTATTACTATGATTATGTGACAGATCTACTCAAAAATTATCAATAGGTCTTTATGAACTACCAAAATATAATCTTCTAATTCAGGAATTCAAGGCCAATTAACTCCCTTTTCATATACTCTTTACTTTATTCTTCTTCTCCTATCCCAGCTCTGCCCTCTCCTGTTTGTTTGCCTTTTGTTCACTTCATCTATCCCTGGAATGGACTGATGTCTCTTTTCTTAGCTGCTGAAGTTACTTCTTCCTTACGTGCCACCTCCCCCTATGCCACTTTTAATGACTTTTTGCTTTACCCCATGTGAAAGTGATCTTTCCCTCCTCTCAAATTTCTTAGTCTTGGATAGCAGAATCTAGAACCAGAAAGGATGTCAGAAGCCATTCTCATCTGGTCTCTCATGTTACAGCTGAAGAAACTGAAGGGGAGGAAAGTTCAGTGACTTGTTCAAGGTCATGCACATGGTAAACATCAGAGGTGAGGTAGGAACCCTGCTCCTCTGGTTGGAGAGCCACAGTTCTTTCCCCTACACATCAAGCTGCCTCCTGTGGCATAAGAATAATCATAATAATTAACATTTATTGAGGACTTTAAGACTTTCCCAGCCTCACAAAGACTTGTCTCATCTAGATCTTTGAAACCAGAGCTCTTGTCACAGCTTCTCGAATCAAAAATGTACCAAGTACTCAAAAACCATATGCTGAATAAAATTAAACTCTTAGTGGGGATCAACAACTACAACAGAGGTAAGATACTAACACTCATACAAATCTGGAGGAAAGGGGGTGAAATTCCACAGGACAAGTCAATTCCAAACACCTCCATCTCTTAAATCAGAGACTGAAATAAGATCAAAGATTCTCCAAATTAGTGGTGACACACCTTCCACTCCCTGAGGTGACTCACGTTAAGTTCATCCAGTCTGGAGCCAGAACCTATAAAAACGGGAGCAGAAGACTAGGAAGACAGGTCCAGAAACAGGAAAAAGCTAAAGGCGAAAAGTGTTGTAAGCCCCCACCTCTCCCTCTGAATTAGACCCAAGACAGTATGCAATATCCTCTGAAGCAATGGAAAAAGAACCCAACAAGCATCCAGCAATGGGAAGTGCAATCAATACTATTCCTTGATATGAAGGCCAGATAGACAAAGAGCATTACTACACTCTGGAAGGTGGTGATTATAATGAATATGTTGAGGTAAGGCAGAGTCAGGAGAACAACTCCACTACACTCACTGTCCAAGAGCCAAAACAAACAGGGAGAGACTACATCTTCCACAATAGTAGCTCTGTCTAGTCTTGCCAAAAACTCAGCCCACCTCAGCCCTTCACCCAAAAGAATGGCCTATCCTAAACCAGCAACTTTCTTCACAGACATCCCATAGGTTTTCCCAAGCATGACAATAGCCAAACCAAGTCAACCAAAATGATTCAAGAGTGCTCCTAAAGGTTGAATACCTCCTCTCTTTGGGGTTTGACCAACAAAGATTCCTTTGTTTTTGGTTTGGTCTGGTTTGGTTTGACCAATTTGACCAATTATTTGTGGTTTGACCAATAAAGCCTACAATCTCTATATTTCATCCTTGGATGAAGGTTAAAAATCACAGGTAAGAAAAGCCACAAGATCAGTCACTTCTAAGTCATACCAGGTTAACAAATAACTGCCGAACTCACTACTTTATCAGATGTTTTGCAGGGTACTAAAAGTAGCTTCTTGAGTAGAACCAAGAGAACATTGTACAAGTAACAAGTAACAAGACTAGGTGATGATCAATTGTGATAGACTTGCCTCTTTTCAATAATGAGGTGATTCGAGGCAATTTCAATAGACTTGTGATGGAAAGAGTCATGCACATCCAATGAGAGAACTGTGGAGACTGAATATTGATCAAAGCATATTATTTTTATCTTATTTTTTGTTGTTGTTTGCTTGTTTTTTTTCTCATTTTTTTCTTTCACCTTTTGATTTGATTTATCTTGTTCAGCATGATGAATATGGAAATATGTTTAGAATGTTAGAATGTTTAGAACTGCACTTTTAATTTATTGCTTGCTGATTATGAGAGGGGATAAGAGAGGAGGGAGGGGGAAAATATGGAACACAAGGTTTTGCAAAGGTGAATGTTGAAAACTATCTTTGCATGTATTTGGTAAAATAAAAAGCTATATAAAAATTGAAAAAAAAAAAGTAGTTTCTAGGGTCAGGTAGGTGGCACAGTGGGTAGAGCACCAGCCCTGAAGTCAGGAAGACCTGAGTTCAAATCTGGTCTCAGACACTTCCTAGATGTGTAACCCTGGGCAAGTCACTTAACCCCAATTGCCTCAGCAAAAAGCAAAAATATATACATTGATATATATATATATATATCAATCAAATAAAGGGGAAAAAAAAGTAGTTTCTTACATAAAGTAGATCAAATCACTTAACTACTTGGTTACTCAAGAATTCCCATTAGTAAGATAAAAAGTCTGGATTAATGATTTTTAAGGTCCCTTCAGATTTAAATATATGTTCTAAAGGAAATTTTCAGCTCTGCAATACTCCCTGTCCTGCCCTGGACAGACCACATATGGAATATTGGATCCAATTCTGCTACATTTTAGGAAGAGCAATTATAAATTGGAGAGAATGAAAAGCAACACCCACAAGGTAAAGGGTGCTAAGTTCATATCAAATGAGAAGGAAGTGAGGAAAAGAAGAATTGGGAAGACCATGATTATTGGCTTTAAGGATATGAAGAACTGTCATATCCAAGTGAGGATATGTTCTGCTTGACTTGAAGAGGCAAAATCAAGAGTAATGGATGAAAGCTGCTAGGAAGGAGCTTGGGCTTAATTTAAAATAAAAATTACTAACAATTATAATTACCTCTCAACAGAGACTAGGCTGCTTTAGAAGGTAGCAAGTTCTCCTTCTCTTAAAGTCTTGTTGAAGATGCTATAAAAGGATCCTTATTAATATACAAGTAATATACAATACACTATAAATATACAAGAGGACCCTTTCAATCCCTGCCAACTCAAATTTTGTGGCCCTTCCAAAACTGACATTCTATGCTCTAAGGCTCCTCTAATTTTAACACTGCAAGAGCCAACTTTCAATCTCTATGCCAAAGTAACTAAGTTTTACTGGGAGACAAAATATGAAAGCTAAAAAAAAAAGGCTCATATGAAATCAATAAAGTGATAAATATGTGATACAGACATACAAGCATCAATTCATTATAATATTCAGGTATGGATTTCAAACAAATGTAAGCTTATTCAAAGCATGAGATAAGTGTGGGCTTTATTATAGCCAGAGCTCCCTGGAGCACTGCCTTAGGGAAGAAGACAAACGAATAAAGTTTATTTTCCCAGCCTCAGTTTCTTCATCTGTGTTATTATACAGTTGTTTCAGTCATGTCTGAATCTTTATGAGTCTACTTGGGATTTTCTTGGCAAAGATACTGAAGTGATTCACTATTCCCTTCTTCAGCCCATTTTACAGTTTAATGACTTGTCCAGAGTCACAGAGCTGCTAAATGTCTAAGTAGGGTTTTCCTGACTCCAAGCCAAGCATTCTTCCCATAGCACTATCTAGCTGCTCCCTTTCTCTTCTGTAAAATAAGATTAATAACAGTACCAACCTGCTACAATCAAATGTAATAATAACTGTAAAATATTTAGTACAGTGCCTGGCACATAGCAAGTACTATATAAGTGTTGGCTATTATTATGTCCTTTTGAAAGTATTACTAACTGAAAGATAAGGAAATACCATAGATATTGTGTGTGTGTGTGTGTGCACGTGTGTGTGTACACGTGCATGTGCGGGCACATGCATATGTGCATGCGCATTTCTGTAAGGTATTGTCCAAATCTCTCACAATATCCTTCTGAACAAGATGAAAGGATATGAACTGAATATAGATTTGGTTGGATCCCTGAAATGACTGAATCTAACCAATTTTAATTAAACTTCTGACATGATAGAGAGTCTCAAGTAAAGAACCCTTATCACTAAGACTTGTTCAGTTCAACATTTCTAATCAGTAACATGGATAAAGGCATAGAAGTAGAGGTTAAATTATCAGATTTTCAGATGCCAAAAAACTGGGCTGGATAGCTAACATACTGCCACAGTCAGAATTTTTAAAAAATTTTAAGAGAGGGGCAGCTAGGTGGCGCAGTGGATAGAGCACCAGCCCTGAAGTCAAGAGGGCCTGAGTTCAAATTTGGTTTCAGACACATAACATTCCCTAGCTGTGTAACTCTGGACAAGTCACTTAACCCCAATTGCCTCAGCAAAAAGCAAAAAAAAAAAAAAAAAAAAAATTAAGAGGCTACAATAATTAATAGGAAAAATGGACTTCGAATAATGCCAAAATGTCACTTTGGTAAAATCCCATTTTTTTTTAAATACCAATATTTTTCCAATGATGCCCTATGGCTTTGAACAGTGATACATCAGCACTTCAAAAGAATCAAAACTGGGGATTGTCCAAAGGACAAATAGTCATACTCATGGCAAATGTAATAGGTAGTAGCATATTATTAATCATGACTTGCACCAGATTTATAATAAGAGATCTCTTGAGGACATGAATAATGAAAAAGAAAGTACGTAGTCATGTAGTATCAGAAAATACATGCATAATCTGAGTGTATCAATAGCATCTGTAAAATATCATAAGACCTAGAAAAAGGACTCAAATGATTTGGGTGGCTCTTTATGGAGGAATTAGAACAAGAATCACAAAAGATTAGAAGAAGTGAATGCAACAGTAGAAGGCATATCCAAATTTATAAGATCACATCCACTGAAGTATAAATATAAAGTTGTATAACAGGGTTAAAAAAAAATCAACCGCAAAATGGCAATTTGGGAGAGGCATGACTAGACAATTTTTCATATAGATAAATGGTTTTGAAGACTTCAAGTTCAATATAAGTCAACAGTATAAAATGTTAGGCAAAAAAAAGCTAGTTCAATCATAAGCTATATAAGATACAGAGTATTTAAAATAAGGAAGTTGAAGTCCCACTGTATTCTGCTATGATATGACTCTCTTTGCTGTATTCTAGGCACCACATATTATAAAGGTCAGTGTTACTGACAAACTGCAAAATATCTCAGGAGTGAAACCAGTATAATGAGGGTATTCAAACTATGCCATATAAACATCAAAGGAACTGGAGTTATTAAACCTGGAGCAGAGAAGCACAGTGGGGGAGGGGAGACACTGAAAAGTCTCTTTAAGTATCTGAAGAGATACCATTAAAAGGTATGGAGGTATGAATATTTATTTTGCTTAATCCCAAAGGACAGAATTAAAAGCAATGGTTAGAAGTTACAGAAGCAGGTTCTGCTTCAATGTAAGGAAAAAAAATTCCTAACAGTTTGAGGCACTCCAAAGTGTTGGGCTGCCCTGAAATATAGAGCATTTCCCAACACTTGTAGTTCTTCAAATGGAAGCTGAATGACCGCTTTAGGAAGGTAAGGTAGAAGATATTCCTGTCCAAAAGTGTTGGGCTGCCTTGGACAGTTTCCCATCAATGATGGTCTTCAAGTAGAATCTACATGACCATTTGTCAGAGTTATTACAGATAATTTAGATGACCTCTGAGGTCGCTCTCTCGCTCTCTCTCTCTCTCTCTCTCTCTCTCTCTGTCTCTCTCTCTCTCTCTCTTTTTGCTGAGGCAATTGGGGTTAAGTGACTTGCCCAGGGTCACACAGCTAGGACGTGTTAAGTGTCTGAGACTAAATTTGAACTCAGGTCCTCCTGACTTCAGGGTTGGTGCTCTATCCACTGCGCCACCTAGCTGCCCCTGAGGTCTCTTATACCACTGAAATTTCATGTAGCTTTAGACCTGTTCTCAGTGTCTTTAGAGATTCCTCTTTCTGTCTATGAAAAAACCACCTCTTTAATTGAACTACAACAGCTTACTTGGCCCTCCCTTCTCCAAAAATATGCTATGCCTCCAAAAGTACCGAACCATTCCAGGAGAAAGAATGTGTGAGTTCCTAAGGGGCCACATGCCGGGGAGAGAGTGCCAGAAATAGGATGGTAAAGGACTAACACTCATGATTTATGACTCATGTAACTTTTGCCATGCATCACTTCTAGTCATAGAAATACATAGAAATAAGAAAGCAGAAGGAGCACAAACTTGATACCTTCAGAGTTTTTAATCCCAAGAGAAAGACAGAAAATAAAGGAACGAGTAAGCATATAAAACAGCCTCCTATTTTCCCTGCCTTCTGAATCTCCCCTTTATAGTCCAGCCTATACAACTACTGAATTAATCTTTTCCAGTGTGAATTTTCATCGAGCTTCCAGTAGAATTTTAGCTGGAACTTGAAGGAAGCCAAGAAAGGGAGTACATGGACATGAGGAGGGAGAACATGTGGGATAAACAGAGAAAATGCAGGGAACCTAGAGAGTGTTTGGTTTATGGAACAACAATCCAGTGTCACTAGATTGGAGAGTTAGGAGGGATAAAGTACAAGAAGACTGGAAAGATGGGGGAAGAGAGTAAGTTATAAAGGGTTTTGACCAAATAGAGAATTTTTGTTTTTAATTATATGGCTGATATGGAGCCCCTGGAGTTTACTGAGATAAAGGAAATGACACAGTAGTACTCATGTTTTAGAAAAGTCTTTATGGTAGCTGAATGTAAGATGGATGGAATGGGAAAGAGACCTGTGTCAAGCAGACCCACCAGCAGACTGTGGCAATAATCTAGGCAGAAGAGATGAATGAAGAGGGCTTATATCTTGATACTGGCAGTGTCAGAAGACAGAAGGGAGTATATTCAAGAGATGCTGCACAGATGGAATTGACAAAGCATGGCAACAGATTGGATACTGGGAATAAGAGATAGTGAGAAGTCAAGGATAATACCTAAGTTTTGAGCTTGAAGCACTGAGAGGATGGTAATGCCTTTGACAATAATAGGGAAGTTTGGAAGGGGAGATTTAGGAAGAAAGATAATGAGTTTAGTTGCAGACAAGAATAAATGTGTTGGGGGGTAGCTAGGTGGCGCAGTGGATAGAGCACCAGCCCTGAAGTCAGGAGGATCTGAGTTCAAATCTGGTCTCAGACGCTTAACATTCCCTAGCTATGTGACCCTGGGCAAGTCACTTAACCTCAATTGCCTCAGCAAAAAGCAAAAAAAAAAAAGAAGAAGAAGAAATGTGTTAATGTCCTCCAGAATACTTAAGAGGGCAGTCTGGAAAGAAGAAAGCATCTTGACTGATTTCCCAAGCCAAAGATTTCTTAATAACTCTTTCAAGAAAGAAAGGTTGCTGACATCATGAAGTTCTTAGACTACAGGGGAGAAGTGAATTGGGAACTGAAGGATTGAAGGGGAGCTGTTACATACTTTTTATGCCATTTCACAAACAGTACCTGGTACAGTAAATGCTTCAATATACTTTATGTAATCCACGTGTCTTTAACATGTAGAATACTCTACAGGCTGTAAAGTGTGATTTTTAATTCATGATTACTTATTTCAGGATGTTGCACTTACCAGGCTTACTAGTATTTTTTTCCCATGGAAAAATGTTTGGAACTGGAACAGGTGCTGAAAATTCTGTAATAGTGTGGCATGAGACACTGCTGATGCATTTCCTTGAACCACATTACAGCATTTGTCAAATAAGTAGGAGACGGAAGCAAGAGTTTCCAAGTCCAATGGTTACTACATGTACACATTATATTATTTTAGCAACATTAGTCCTCCAAAACTCTTAACTTCCCAGTAGCCTGACTTGACTCTCTTTCTACACAATTCATGAATTACTAGTATCTATGACCAGATGTAGTAATAATTACTCTTGTTCTGTCTAGAAACCATCCCTTCCACTTCTAGGATCCATCTCATTCTTAAGAGAAGTTTCACAACAGAGGCTGCACTGAAGCCAAAAGATTACTTTGCATCTCTCTCTCAGTTTTCCCAACTGACAAAGGATATCAGCCCTGCCTACTTCAAAGGGCACTATAAGGATCAATTCGATTAAACAAATTTATTAATACTTTAGTCCTGCATCACCAACTTCTCACTGGATATTTCAAATTATATGCCCATATCAAACTCAATATGTTCAAAATGCAACATCATCTTTCTCCAAATGAGCCCTTCTCCTAACTTTCCTGTTTCCATCAAGAACATTGCCATCCTTCTAGTCACCTAGTTTCAGTCATTTTTGACTCGTTTATTTACCTCATATAGCTGCCTAATCTTGCAGCTCATATCTATCATCCCCTTTTATCTCTACAATATCTCTTACAAATGTCCCCTTCTCTCCACTCTCATAGTCATCACTCTGGTTCAGACCCTTTTAACATCTGGACAGGACAAGAGGGTAGGTTTTGTATTTTTTGCCTTTTTGTAGGATACCTAAATTGCTAGTCTCTCCCCATCCCCTAAATAAATTTCAATGACTTCTATCATAAGTAGGATAAGATAAATTCTTCTTTGAGACAGTTGAAGCTCTTCATAACCTGGCTTAATTCCTACCTTTCTAACTTTATTTCTCATTACTGCCCTTTCCATATTCTACAGTCTACTTAAATTGATCTTCTTGCTATTCCTCATATACCACACTATTTCTTATTTTTGTGCCCTTGCAATAGCTGTTACTCATGCCTGAAAAGTCCTTTCCCACCCTCATCTCCCAAAATTTTTGGTTTCCTACAAGACTCAGTTTAAGTACCACCTTTTACATGAAATCTTGCCTGATCAACCCAGCTGAGAGTGCCTTCCCCACCACCACCACCACCCCCAAGGTCCATTTGTGTCTGTTTTACAAGTCTTCTGTATATACCTATTTATATACATTTCATTCCTTGAGAGCAAGGACTAATTCACTTGGGTCTCTGTAACCCAGCATTCAGCACATGATAATTTTAGACATTTACTAAATACTTCTTGATTAAATGTCTAGGTGTTATGAAAGGCTGTCACGTGGAAGACAGATTAGACTTATTCTGTTTGATCAAAGAGGGCAGAATTAGAAACAGAAAATGTACTGTACTCATACTGTCATAGTGAAGAGTGCTACAGGACCCTTTTCTGTACATGAAAAGCACAATAGAAAATGGACTGGCATTATAAAGAGACAAATGGTAGGCTAGATATCAAAACAAACAGCTAATGCCATTCAAAAGGAAAACAGGCTGTACTTCAAAAGGTGATGGGTTAAGGGTAGAAGACTTCCATCAGCATTTAGCATGTATATACCTGGTCATTTCTTTCAAGTATGACAAGCTAGATTAACCACTAAAGTTTCTTCTGTGATTCTGGATTAGATATGCTAAATGCTGAGGATATAAAACCAAAATTCAAACTAATTCCTGCTCTCAAATAGTTTAAAGTTTATTGGAGAGGGGAACAACAGGTGAATAGATAAATAAATACAAAATACATACAAAATCTTTTCAGAGGAGTGTACTAACAATGAAGGGAATCAGGAAAAGGTCATCAGAAAGTGAGTTTCCTTAAGGGCAAAGACCATGTGTTTTGCTTTTCCCAGTAATTTAGCAGAGTGACTGGCACGTGATAGGTGTTTAACAAACACTTGTAGATGATGTCAAAGGAGACAGCACTCAAGGCAGCCTTGATAGTAGATGGAGGTCCAAGACATAGAAGTAAGAAAAGAGAGAATTCATGGATAACATGCTATTTTCACAGAAACTAGAGAAAGAATGATATGGACATGAAAGTGCTTTGGAAAATGTAAAGTTTTATACACAATTTAGTATTCACTTTCTTTTATATAGCAGTTTATGTTTTACAAAGTGCTTTCCTCACAACAACCCTATGAGGAAGGTCATAAGAACGGTATTAGTATTAATATCTGCAATATAGTGCTCTGAAAAGAGTATGTATTTAGCATCTACTGACTTTAAGTGAATATTATTTCAGATGAGACATAGTTCCTTCACATCTGCCTATTTGCTGTTCTGCAAGCTATTTTCTATAGCAAGCAAGGATCAGACTTAACTTTATAGTCCTCACAACACCTAACTTGTCCCAGGAATTCTATTGATCACCAGATTTCCTGCTGGCAATGTTGAGGATGATACAATGCTCCCTTCATTCTTATCTTGCCCACCTTGTCTTCAAGACTTTATGCTGAATAGAAAAATAGTCTGCTTCAGTCTGAATAAGCTGTGTGTCCTGCTCAGCAACATACTATAGATCAAGACCATCATTCTAAAAAGTCCCAATTGAAACTATGCCAATGTAGACTCAATATCAGTCTCCCAAAGTAGATCCAATATTAACTGCCATATTAGGCAAGAAGGATGTACAATGTACAATTCTGCTATACAATTCAAAGGGCCAAAGACCTCTATACTGACTTGCCAGCTACTAGGGAAGAAGTCTACAAGATAAGAAATTGGGTAGCAGAGCAGGAAATCCTCTATGAACATTAAATTATCTAACCTTATTTTGGCCATGCTCACTACTGGCACATAGGAAAATAGTTGTCAGGCAGTTCTAGAAGATCCATGTCTGACAACTATTCCCAATATGGTTAGTTACAAACAATGCCATTCCACTCCTAGCAAAATCTGAGCTAAAAATGAAGTAAATTCATCAATTATGAGCAATCTTCTCATCTTTACCCCTCCTGAGGTACAACTTATGATTCTGGATATTTTACATCTGTACAAAGACAAGCTAAATGAGTTTAAAGTAACAGGTCACTTTTTATTAAGCAAGTCTCCAAATTTACAAAAGACTTTTCTCATTCCAACCTTGAAGTGGGCAATTATAAAACTTCTATAGACATTTTATATGGCATTTTCCTCATAACCTTATGACCAAGGGAATACACATGCTGTTATCCCCATTTGAAGATAAGGAAAAAGATCCAGAGAGGGATCCCATATCAAGTAAATGTGTTGGAGTTGAGACTCAAATCTACATCTGACTCCAATTCAGGAATAGCCGAGTACCAAAGCTGAATTGGACCTTAAAAAGCAAGGCTGATTCCTTAATTTGACAGATGATGAAGGTGGAACTCACAAAGATCAATGGTGGCAGAAGTTGATGCTTGGGAGTTCTAAATTCAGTAACAACACAGAGAGATGAAAGTATTTTGGTGACTATCTACAAGAGGGTGGAACCCCAGCTTTTTCAATATCAGTTTCCCATCTCTCTCCAAAACTAGTTCCTGACATTGTCTATACAAACTACCTTCCTCCTCCTGAGTCACCCGACTGCTCTCAGCACATACTTCTACTCAGGCAGACAATTCACTCCTTATAGTATAAAGGGAATTCTCACAAGTCTGGAAAAGCAGGAGTCCCACAAAACAAACTAACAAAGGTTCCTGATACCAGGCCAGGTGGACTTTCCAGCTCCAGTGATGCAGTAGAGGAACGCCTCTGCAACTATCACAGAGCAGACTGCAGAGCAGCAGCACTCAAAAGTCAATTTATTTGGGCCAAACCTTTTCAACCCTTTCCTACCCTCAAGAAAACAAAAAGAGGTCTGGGACCGAACTCAAATTCCTTCCTTTACACTTGATCAAAGTACTTCAGAAGGGAAACCAAACAGTGACATAGCTCAAAGGGCAGAAAACAAGAGGGAGTTCCTGAAACAGAACCAATCTTTAAAAAAGAAATGTCCATCTTTCCCTAGCCAAATCACCCCAGAGCCTTATTCTCCAGAACTTCAGGTCTCAAGAACTGACATGCCACTTGCTTTGGGGGGAGAAGGGGAAAGGGATGATTCCTTTCTATTAGAAGCCCCCTTAAAAAAGGTACAAGAACCTGAAATATTTTTCACATTTTGTGGAGGGGAATAAGGAGTATTCATTCTAATGGCTTTAAGCTGTCACAACAAGACCTTCCCAGAACTTCTACCCTATTAGAAGTAGAGTGCTAGAGGCTTAAAAAAATTTTTTTTTAAACTTGTTTTCCTTGTATATTTCCTAGAGCACTAACCAAGAGGAACTGACAGAAAACTTGATGTAAGCAGGAAAGCCTAGAGAGTTTACAAAAGTTGGCCCAGATCGGATTGGAACTGGTATTGGGATGATGGTGGGGTTAGGGCCCTAAAAAGCAACTCAATCAGGCTCAATTCATAAAGCTCTTAATTACTTTCCTTCCTGAATGTTACCAGAAGAAAAAAAAAAAAAGACAATTTAAAGCTGCTTCTACTCTGGGTAGGTGTCATAAACAAGTGTGCAAGAGTTGAAGTATCCTACCCAGAACTGTCAAAAGAAAGGAAATTAGACTCAGTCATGCTGTCTCAAATTGGGACAAGCACAAAAGAAAATGCTACCTTCTTAGGATACTTAGAAGAATCTCCCAGTCTGTGAAAAGCAGCAAAATACTTCCCTCACACACAATAAAGTATATTGACATCCAGGAAGATTAAATTAGCAAGCTTGCCATGTCTATACTTCCAGAGCTATAATCTGGAGGTCACACACATGTCCAAGAAATGAAATGCATGGTGACTCTGACCTACAAAAACTTTCTCCTTAAACACCTTGGCCTTAGGTTAGTCGTTAACTTGCAAAACTGTTCAGCAAGGGAAACTCTTGGGACTGAAATCTGGGCTCTAACACAAATCTTGCTCTCTGCAAAAGAGGAGCACATAAGCCCTGAGAGATACAATTAGGCTCCAAACTGCATTCCCCCCTCTTCCCCCCCCACCCCCCCCAGAACAATTCACAACCAAAAGTGCACATTCACTGCCACCAGTAACCAGCAGATGCCAACATACATTCCTTCTACAAAACCCCAAAGAAACCAAACGTAGTTTTATACTCTCTATTTCCTATTCTCTTTCTGAGCTTCTGGAAAGACAAAAGAGCCACATGGACCCTTGAAAAAAGCTTTTAGCAAGCAAATGTCAAGAGTCACAAAAAAGGAGTAAAAAGAGTGACCAGAACCAATGACTGAACCATTTGGGGGATACCCCAATTTCTCTTCTTCCTCCTCCTCCTCAGTAGATCCTAGAAGTTCAATTCTTGTTGGTTTCCAGCAAGGCCCA
>JAJPUD010000565.1:152941-242843 GCA_023553655.1 Myrmecobius fasciatus | reverse complement strand
AAAGAAAGAAAGAAAGAAAGAAAGAAAGAAAGAAAGAAAGAAAGAAAAGAAAAGAAAGAAAAGAAAGAGAGAGAGGGAGGGAGGGAGGGAGGGGAGAAGGGAAGAATAGAAGAAGGAAGAAAGAGTATTTGGGCCTAGCTGATTATAAGGATGGTGAGGAAAGCTATTTGGGTGTTGACTGACATACCATTCCAGGTATGGAAAAATACCCTTACCAGGTATGACAATGGTGGTACTGATTGGATTATGGTTTCCAGAGCATGAAAAAAGTGGGGAGTGCATTTGTGAAGGAGTTGTTACATGGTTAGGATGGATGGTCAGATAGGATATGACACATAGTCCCAGTGGGACCTGTTAGCTATTTTTTGTTGTTTCAAGGATTGTGAATGTCAGCCATGAAGAAGCAATACTGGGCCTTTAAAGCCCCAAAGGAAAAGAATCCAAACAACCAAAGTGAAAGCAACATTCAGGCAGAATGTTCAAGAAATTCCCAGAGAGGGACCCACATGTACAAGGGGAATTTTTCAGCAGTGATACCCGAGGGCCTTGGATTCCCCCTCCTGGAAGCAGGAGGGAAGGGTGTTAGGCAATGCTGACTTCCTGAGCTAACCTTCTTGGAAAGAAGAGAAACAAACATGAGAACCTGGCAAAGAGCTAGTGTAATGCAGAAAGGCCAACCTGAACCTGGTCACTATGTTGCATAAATGGCAGAGCCACATCCCTCAGAAATGGTCATGGTGGAGCTTGGTGCATTTTGGACCTAGAACATACTTGGAATCACCCTCTCAAAGAGAGAAGAAATAAATATGTGGTTCAGAAGCTGGAGGCGCAGCCACAAGGAACTGAGTCATAATGTGAGGGAGCAAACTAGATCTCATCTACCACTGATTTAGAGCTGACTGGTTCCTTGTAAATCAAATGAACTTGAAAGGAATAAAGAGCCATATGTGGCTGGCCAGAAGATATGGACGTTCCATTTATTCATCTCCACCAAGTTGCCATCCACCCTGCTTCTTCCTTCCTACCTGAAAGATCACTTCCAAACTGAACCAACAGAAAAAATGCCTCCAGTTCCTGAGGGAATTAATCCACTGAGTTTTAGAACACCCACTCTGAGCCAAGCTGCTTTGCTTGTTGAGCAGATTCAACTAGGCAAGCATATCTAACCAGCCCCAGATCGCTAGACTAGACTAAAATAAGAATTTCTGCTCAAGCATGGGCTGAACTAGCTAGCTGTCCTTGGGAGTCCTTTTAAAATGCTGAGATTCTGTATTCCTGTAAAATATGACACTGTGATGTAATAAAATTATATGTATCAATCAATCAAAATTACTGAATACTTTTGATATGGCCAATACCAGGTTAAAGGACTCAGAAGTAAAAGACAACTTAATTTTCTTTGAATGAGTCTAGATTAAATAAGATAACATCTTTGAAAACATTAAAATACTATATAAATGTCAGTTATTATTGTATTATAATTCATAATCTAGTTCAGAGAGATAAATAGAGCCAGAACTCAGGGCAGGCAATACAGGCATTTGCCTGGAGTGTACTACACAGGAGGGGGCAGTACAGAAACACTTAATATGATTTTCTATAAATATACTTGTTTTTATGCCAGAAAATTCTGCTGTCTTTGACAGGAGAGTATGCATTTTGATAAGTAAAGTTGTATTATTATGGGCTTAAAATCTCCAAGGGGACACATTGAGAGGAGGGGATACAAATTTCAAATACAATAAGGCAAATCTTACCTGGGAAAACATAGGCTTTGTCCCATCTCTGGAGGCAATAATCAATTATCAAGTAATACAATTAAATACAGAATTATGTGGTACCTAGGAACTGTGTGCTATAGTAATGCAGGCTGTAAGAACTCAGAACAATTGGGCCTGATATATTATTGGAGCTAGGAAAAGCTTCTTAGAGGGACGGAACTTGATCTGAATCTTAAAATATGGAGAGTGTTCAGATGAGTGGGGAGTACCTCTTAGATTAGAGGAACAGTCTGAGCCAAAGCAATGAGGTGGGAACAAAGAATGTACAGGAAACAATATGACAGTTGGCCTGGTTATAGCAAAGTTGTGATGGGAACCAATGAGAGATAATTAAGATAGAAGCAGATTACTGACACCTTGGAAGGCATACAGAAGAGTTCCGATATGGTATAGCAACAGGGAGCCACTGAATATTCTTTTTTGTTTGTTTGTTTTTTGTTTTTTGCTGAGACAGTTGAGATTAAGTGACTTGCCCAGGGTCACACAGCTAGGGAATGTTAAGTGTCTGAGACCAAATTTGAACTCAGGTCTTCCTGACTTCAAGGCTGGGCTCTATCCACTGCGCCACCTAGCTGCTCTGCCACTGAATATTCTTGAGAGATCTCATGAGCAAATATTTTTTGGGAAGGATTAGCAATGCTAAGTCAATAACCTCTAGCAATCAATCACTGAGAGTGCCTAGGTAGTCTCACACATCCAAATTCTGCCAAGTACTTTATTGATACCTCTTTTTTTTCTTATTCTTCTCTTCCCCTAACGATTCTCTCTTCCCTTTTCTCCTTGTTTCTTTTTTTCTTCTCCTTGCTACACTTCACACCTGCCCTGATCCCAGTAATCTCCTCTGATGGCTCAAGCCTTCATCTCTACTTTGCAACTCAACATTTTCCAGCCATATCCTGGTCGGTGCCCTAACTGAACCAGATTCAGTGCTGGGCTCTTTCTGGTATTAAAGAATCGGAAACTGGGGGGATTCTAATCAGATGGGAAATGACTGAACATTACATTATGAATGTAATGGAATGTTATTGTTCTATAAGAAATAATGACCAGGCTGGTTTCAGAAAAGCCTGGAAAGACTTAAATGAACTCATGCTGAGTGAAGTGAGCAGAACCAAGAAAACACTGTATACACTAATGGCAACATTGTTCAATGATCAACTTTGATACACTTAATGCTTCTCAGCAAGACAATTATCCAAGACAATTCCAATAGACTTCTGATGGAAAATGCTATATACCTATAGAAAGAATTACAGAGTCTGAATGCAGATCAAAGCATGCTATTTTCACTTTTGTGAACACTTTGTGTTGGTTTTTTTCCCTTTTGTTTTGATTATTCTTTCATAACATGACACACAGGATTGCACATATTTAACCTATATCAGATGACTTGCTGTCTTGGGGAAAGGGGTGGTAAGGGAAGGAGGGAGAAAATTTTAGAATACAAAGTTTTGCAAAAATGAATGTTATAAACTGTCTTTACATGTATTTGGAAAAATAGAATACTAAAAATATGGTTGTAGTGTATAATCTATGTTATACTGATTGGTGTTTGAAGGAAGGTAAAAGAGGGAGTGAAAAAATGGAAATCAAAATCTTATAAAAAGTAAATGTCGCAGCTAGGTAGCGCAGTGGAGAGAGCACCAGCCCTGAAGTCAGGAGGACCTGAGTTCTAATCTGGCCTCAGCCACTTTTCCTAGCTGTGTGACCCTGGGCAAGTCACTTAACCCCAATTGCCTCAGCAAAAAAATAAAAAAGTAAATGTCAAAAACCATTTATATATATAGATATATACATATAATTGGAAAAAATGGATCTATGTTTCTAAGGTCATGAGACATTGCAGGAGACCATTCTTTCTTACCAATTTGGATGCAAGGATGCCTTATGAGAATATGCCATTAAGATTCAACTATAGAACAGGATAGAAGAAAAAGCCTTTGTGTGGGAATCAGCTTCTGAGTTCAATTTGAGTCTCAGCTTTGTCTCTGATTCCCACATAACCTTGACCAAGGTCCTTTTCCCGCTCTGTGACTCAGTTCCCCCATCTGTAAAATGACAAGAATGTACTAGAAAGTGGATCCTGAGGTCCTTTCCAACTCAGATATTCTGGGATTCTGCAATCTCACTGATTCTATTCCCCTAGTTCTGGTCTTCTGGACTTTGCCAAGTCTACTTTTTCCTTTCCACTTAGGTTTCTAAGTTTCTTCCTCTGTAAAATGGGGGTGATGATAGCTCCTACCTCACAGGGCTGTTGTAAAGATCAGCTGAAACTATAATGTAAAATGCTTTACAAATTTTAGAACAGCATAGAGAGATGATGTAATAATACTTGATAGACTCAGTTTCTTCATCTGTAACATGGGGGTAAGGATAGCATCTATCTGACAAGGTTATTATGAGGGTCAATTGAAAAAAGTGCTTTATAAACCTTAAAACAATATGTTTTATATAATAAAATAGTTAAAATACCTGTTTATTATTATTACTATCTGTAAAACAGGGAGTTGGACTAGATGACCCCAGTAGTACTCCCTAGTCCTAGAGCTGTAATCCTATGAGTTTATGATGACTATAATAATGCACAATGCCCACAGGAAGCACTTGATTCCTAGTAAAGGGAAACAGTTCTATGGAAGACTCTCCTCCTTGAGAAAAGCTAGATAATTTTTATCTGTTGCAGGATGCAGCATTTGCAAGGTTTGATGAGGCCCAGCCAGTCCTAAAGCAAAGGGGAGGGAATCTGCAGTTCTTATGGAATCACAATCTCTCAGAGCTGAATTAATAAGAGCTAACATTTACATAGCACTTACTAAGAGTCAGGCGCTGTGCAGTGCACTTTATAATTGTTATCTCATTTAATCTTCACAAAAACCAAGGAAGGTAGGAGTTATCTCCATTTTTAAATTTAATGTAATTAAAAAAATTTTTTTTGCAAGGAATTTGGGATAAAGTGTCTTGTCCAGCTATTAAGTGTTCAGCCTCTGAGGCTGGATTTGACCTCAGGTCCTGGAGCTTATACTACATCCACTGTGCCATCTAGCTGCCCCCTTTTATCCCCATTTTACAGATGAAGAAATTGAGGTTGGGAGAAATTAAGTGGTTTGCCAAGAGTCATAGCATCTAGAGTTTGAGGCTGGATTTGAACTTTGAGCTTCCTGACTCCAGTTTAACTAATCTATCTATTGTGCCACCTTAGCTTCCAGAAATAAGAAGGAAGTTCAGAGGGAATCTAATCCATCTTGAGCTGGGAAATGTCCCCTGCAGTTTTGTCAAGAAGCAGTCATTTACCTGAAATGACTTACATGAACTGATCCTAGAGGAAGTGAATAGAACCAAGAGAATATTGTACACAGTAGTAACAAGACTATGCAATGATCAATTCTGATGGACATGGCTCTTTTCAACAATGAGATGATTCAGAACAGTTCCAATGGTCTTGTGATGGAGAGAGCCATCTACACCCAGAGAGAGGGCTGTGGAAACTGAGTGTGGACCAAAGCATAATGTCTTCACCTTTTTGTTGTTGTTATTGATTGGTTGCTCAGGGTTTTTTTTCCCTTTTTGATCTGATTTTTCTTGCACAGCATGACAAATATGGATATATATATATATATATATATATTTAGAAGAACTACACACGTTTAACCTATATCAGATTTCTTGTTGTCTTGGGGAGGGATGGAAGGAAGAAGGGGGGAAGAGGGGGAAAAAGTTGGAACACAAGGTTTTGTAAAGATGAATGTTGAAAACTATCTTTGCATATTTTTGGGGAAAAATACTGTTAAAAATGAAAAAAGAAAAGAGGCAGTCATCTAGTCTCTCCTTGAATGCCTTCTGAGATGCCTCATCCACTTTGGACAGTTCTACTTTTAGGAATTCTCACCGGACAAATCTGTCTCTAAGTGCCTGCATGAAGCTGCCTAATACTTCTCCCTTCAACTCTTTGAATGATCGATGACCTTGTCCAAGCCTTCTCTTCTCCAGGTTTAAAAACCTTCAGTTTCCTCATTCAATCCTTGAATGACCTGATATGTAGTCTTCTCCCTTCCTTGATTGCCCTCCTAAATATTATTATAATAATGTGATATAATATAGCCATAAAGGAATCCAAGGAACAAAGTGACCTCTTCACAACTTCAGCAAGTCAAGAAGAATGAGAAAAGTCTTGGGTAAATGCCTAGAATCATACTGTACCCAACCCAGGCACACTTATGGGAGCAGTCTAGGGTAGCTAAACCACATGGCAAGCCTGAGGGCAAGTGCCCAATATCAGACTCAAAAGCACAAGCAATACCTCTAACAATAGTCCCCCAAAGTAATGAGTGTGAGGTGCTCAGGAAAAGCCCAATCCTCCCCTCAACTGCCTTTCAGCAGCTGCTCTTACCAGCAACTCGGACCACAGCTCTTTCTGCTGGATCAAGTACAGAGTCCTGGCTTTTCCGTTTCTTCTGCTCATGGAGAGGTAAATTCCAGGGTAGGGTATCCCCAGGGGGACAGGGAGAGAGACTCCCAGAACGCTCACTCCTGTAGGAACGCTCGCTCCGGCATGACCTCTCACTCCGGCATGATCGCTCGCTGAGGGTCTCTTCATCTGAAGAAGACATCTCCCCAGAAGTGATGGAGACAAGCTGATGTGGGAATCCTCAAGGGTTGTGATCTGCAGGGACAAGCATATATTGGGTGATTAGACCAAGACTCAGAAGGATGTAATGGGCCCAAGGCTACCTAGGAGTCAAAAGCACTGGCATCTAGTCCAGCCTCTGCCACCAGGTCATTTTGACTTCCAGACAGTGCAGTCCAGTGGACAGGACAATGTCCTATCAGAAGTTCTAGATTCAAATCTTTATACTTATTTTCTATTATATTTGGGCCAAATCACTTAAATTTTCTGGGTCTCAGTTTTCTCATCTATAAAATAAAGGATATGAGGCAGTTAATAAAATACTGGCCCTGAAGTCAGGAGGGTCTGAGTTCAAATACAGTTCAGACACAGCCTGTGTGACCCTAAGCAAGTTACTTAACCCCAATTGCCTCACAAAAAAATAATAAAATCAAATGAAGCTGATAGTGGCAATATAATCAAAAAAATAAATAGAAATGGAGGAAGTATTCAAAATAAAAACACTCTGTGTTATGGAACATTTAAAAAAAAACAACTAATAAGGGCTAGACAACTTTCCAGGGCTGTTCTGGTTCTACAAAATGATCCTTAGATAAGTTTCTCCTCTCCATGTTAGGATAATCATCTCTACCTTGCCTAATTCATTTGGATATTGTTGAACCATTCACAATTCTATAGCATTTTAAAAGCTTTAAAAAAAGTACTCTTCCCCACTACAAATCTGTGAAGTAGAATAACATGAGGCAACTGGTACAAAGTACTTTGAAAATCTTAAAGCAGCATCAGAATGATAGTTACTTGACCTTTCTGAGGCTCAATTTACTTATCAGGAAAATAGGCATAAGCACATTGAAGATTACTCATTCTGGAAATCATACAGCATTAAAGTGCTTCACAGTTACCAGAGATTTGTTAGTAGTTGTTCTTTTTTCCTTTCTTTCTTTTCTCACAGTCATCTTATCTGAAAATCCCTCCCAGTTATCAGAATTCATCAAACAAGCAATTAAATACTGTGGACCTATGACTGGCCACCTAGGTTACTGCTGCCATGTAGTAGTGTTACACTGGGAAGTCACCCTGGGAATAGTAAAATGGAAAGATTCTAGGATTCAGTCAAACCTTGATTACTCTCTATATATTCATCTTTTCTTTTCTTTTCTTCCTTTTTTTTTTTTTTTTTTTTTTTTTTTTTTTTGAGGCAATAGGATTAAGTAACTTGCCTCCAGAATCACACAACTAGAAAGTATCTGGAGGCAGTCTTGAATTCAGGTCCTGCTGACTTCAGGGTCAGGGCTTTATTTACTGTGTCCCCTAGTTACCCCTATATTTTTGTCCTTAGGAAAGAATAGTTTATGTGAAATGGGAAAAAGTAGCAAGATAATATATAACTAAGTGCCAAATTGTACAGCAAATATAGTATAGAGTAACAGAATCAACCCTGACCCGGGTTCAAGTCTCAGCTCCACCAATAATTTGCTATGTGACCTGAGGCATCTCTCTAGGCCCTAGTTTCTTCATCTATAAAATGAGATGATTTCTAAGGTCCCATTCATTTCCACAAATCTATGGTAATTAGTACTCTGTAACTATAGGTAGTAATAGACATTTAGATAGACTGTATTTATGTCCTGTTTGCAGATCTTAAATGAGACACAAAAATGCTTAAAAGAATTTGATCTAACTATCCACACAGGAAAAATTAAGTGGATTGAAACTGCCAATTACCTAGATCATGACATACAGTTGGATGACTAACCCACATATACTTAGGATCAGAGATGATATGCTAGAACTAGCTTTTGCTAGTTGATGAGAGCCAAGTATTAAATTGTCAGTATGAGCATTTACTTCTTGGAAATCTGCAAACACTACAAATCATGGCTTGATTTATTGTTTTGTTGGTTGTCTAGTCTTATGTGATGAAAAAATTATTAATAATGCAGATTTTTAAAAGTATATTATGCATATGTTACCCTTCCCTCTTCCGGGGCTGGTTGTTAATATTTGCCATCACTTCCTTGTCTAGACTAGACAGTGCAAATGATTAACGAGCTGGGTCTAGAAGTGAACAGGACCAGAGAAGGCTAGGTTGCCTTTGGGAAATTTGTGCAGTGCTTTTAATTACTCCTAAACTTCTCCCTGAAACAAAAGCCCATCTTTTTAACGCCAATATTCCTCCAATAAAGCTGTATGCCTTTGAGTCATGGAATATCATACAATCTAAAAAATTAAAGTTAAAAGTTACCAAAAGGCAATGGAGAGGCAGATGGTAACAGTCAAGATGTGTACAAGAGAGGGGGTATAAAATTGCAAAAATGAGATACTACAACAGCCAAGATCTATAAGACTATCTATAAAACCATCAGATAAAAAGTCAAAAGATATAAACAAACAGCTCACAAAACAGTTCACTCGCTGTTGACAGCCATATTAAATCACCAATAATAAGGAAAAGGAAACCCTGAGGTTTCATCTTACACCAAGAAAATTGGCCTAGATGATAAAAGACGGGAATAGCCAGTATTGGAAGGGCTATGAAAAGATAAGCATTCTGATGCTTTGTTGGTAGAGCTGTTAATTAGTACAACCATTCTGGACAGAAATTTGGAATTATGCAAATAAAGAAGCTCAAATATCCATATCCTCTGACCCAAAGAATCCATTGTTAGCCATGTACCCTAAGGAACTCATTGATAAGAAAATCCTCACCTACCCCCTAAAATATTTGTAGTAGCAAATCTTGTGGTTTCAAAGAAAAATAAACAAAGTAGATTCGCACCAAATGGGTTATGGCTAAACAAACCATGGTGGATAAACATAATGGAATATTACTGTCCTACAAGAAATTATGAATATGATGACTGTAGAGAAGTATAAAAAGACTTACATGATAAAAGTGAGCAGAGCCAGGAAAACAATATGCACAATAACTACAAAATGTAACTGGAAAGAACAACCATAAACAATAAAAAATGAATGTTTTAAAATAGCAAAGAACAATCTTGTCCTCAAAGAGGAAGTATGAGACGATATCTCTTCCCCCAACTTAGTTGAAGTGGGGGTGGATCCATAGCTGTGGAACATTCCATATATTGCAAGATTATATGTATCGTGAGATTTCAATCCATTAATTGGTTTCAGTGATTTTTTTCTCTTCCTCTTTTTCTTTTTTTATTAAAAAAACTATATTATATGGAATAGCTCTCTTGGTGGTGGTAGGGAAGGATACAGGGGAAAATTTAACAACAAAATATGCCAATAAAAATTTATTTTAAAAAAAACCAGATAGTTCAAGTCTCACTTTTTCTAAGAGGCTTTTCTTGTTCCTGCATCCCCTTCCTTTGGTCTGATAATTATCTTCCATTTACACTGCTTATATCTATAGCTATATAGCTATTTACATGTTATCTATCCAACTGACAGGTGAAATCCTTAAGGACAGAAAGAAGATTTTTATCTTTCTCGTTATCCCTATGAATTAGTACAGGGTCTGGTTCACAATGGCACACTGTATAGAATGCAGGACCTGGGGTCAGGAGTTGCAAATCCAGCTTCAGATCCTTACTTGCTGTATGATTTTGGAAAAGGCATTTTTTTCCTCATCTGTAAAATGAGCTAGAGAAGGAAATGGCAAATCACTCTATCTTCTCTGCTAAGAAAAGCCCAAAAAAGATTACAAAGATTAGGAACAACCGAACAGCAATAATTGTACCATACGAGGCACTCAAATAGATGTTTGTTGACTGCCTGATTGTCTTTATGAGAAACCATAAGTTTAATTAACTCTATTTTTCCATAAGTTTAATTAACCCTATTTTTATTTATTTTTGCTGAGGCAATTGGGATTAAGTGACTTGCCCAGAATCACACAACTAGGAAGTGTTAAGTGTCTGAGACCACATTTGAACTCCTGACTTCAGGATTGGTGCTCTATCCACTGCACCACCTAGCTGCCCCAACCTTATTTTTTAAAACCAAGCTCTGGGGTGTCAGAGCTGGAAAGGGCCTAAGGACCTTAGAGAAGAAAGCCCCAGAACTAGCAAGTTCTTTGGAAACCACTTCATACAGCCCTGTCATTTTACAGATTACAAAACTGAGGTTCAAAGCAGAAAAGGAACTTGCTTAAGATTATACAACTAATAAGTAGCACAGGGATAAGTCAGACTTCTGACTCCAAATACAGTGCCCTTTTCAATCCTCCACAGCTGCCTCTGTAAGGTAATGTAAAAATATAAGCTAGTCTTACTACTACCACCACCACAAGGGAAGACATAGGCCAGGGGAGCTAGAACAACCTCTTCCTGGGCTGCCTTTTCCTTATTCATATCTTTTATGGGAATGGATGACACAGGAAATTGGCAAAGGGACCTCTCTCAGGCTAGATCAGCTTTACAGCTCTGGGACACTGCCATTTCTTTATTCCAGGCAAGTTTTTCCCAGTCTCAAAGCCTAAGCTATCTGAGGCAAGGCAAGCCTGGGACCTAAGCAACAAGAAGAAAATAGAGGGCAAGCTTGTTCTGGGTTATGGACTACCATACCAGCTATGTTTGCCAGGGTCAGATGCATAATAAAGAGGAAAGGCTCCTAGGAGGCTGCCCCTCTAGAAGCTTTTGGATAATGCCTTATTTTTTCGGGGTGATTTGAGGACAGGAGTAATTTATAGTGAAAATAGCAAATGGATGGAGAAATATGGATTATGGAAAGGTCTCTATCATTAATTTACTGTATGATCCTAAGCAAATAACTCAAACCACTCTGAACCTCAGTTTCCCAGGCTGTGAAACAAAGATTTATACTAAGAAATCTTTTTTTAAATTTTTCAATAGCATTTTATTTTCCAAATACATACAAAGATAGTCTTCAACATTCATTTCTGTTAAGACTGTTTTCAAAATTTTTCTCCCTCCCTTCCTTACTTCTCCTTCCTCAAGACAGCAAATAATCTGATATGGGTTAAACATGAGTAATTCTTTTAAACATATTTCCATATTTATCATGTTGTACAAGAAAAATCAGAACAAAAGGAAAAAAAATCATGAGAAAGAAAACAAACAAACAAACAAAAAGTGAAAATACTATGCTTCAATCCACATTCAGTCTCCATAGTTCTCCCTCTGGATGAGAATGACATTTTCCATCTAAGTCTATTGGAATTGCCTTGAAACATTTCATCGATGAAAAGAGCCAAATCCATCACAGTTGATCCTTACATAATCTTGTTGTTACTATATATAATGTTCTCTTAGTTCTGCTCATATCACTCAACATCAGTTTATATAAGTTTTTCCAGGCTTTTCTGAAATCAATCTGCTCATCATTTCTTTTTGAACAATAATATTCCATTACATTCCCCAACTGATGGGGGTCCACTCAGTTTCCAGTTCCTTGTCACTACAAAAGGGATTCCTACAAAAATTTTTGCACATGTGGATCCTTTTCCCTCTTTTATGTTGTCTTTGGGATACAGACCTAATATACACTAAGAAATCTTTATTTTTTTTATTAAAGCTTTTTATTTGCAAAACATATGTATGGGTAATTTTTCAACATTGACTTTTGCAAAGCTTTCTGTTACAATTTCCACCCCTAGTTCCCACCCCTACCCTAGATGGCAGGAAGTTTACTACATGTTAATTATGTTAAAATACTTGACAAATTGAATATGTGTATACATATTTTTATAGTTATCTTGCTGTGCAAGAAAAGTCGGATCTACAAGAAAAAAAATCTGAGAAAGGAAACATAATGCAAGCAAACATCAATAGAGAGCATGAAAATGTTATGTTGTGGTCCAGATTTCATATCCCTCTCTCTGGGTGTATAGGGCTTTCTTCACTGGACAATTGGAAGTGGTTTGAAACATTTCATTGTTGAAGAGAGCCATGTCCATCAGAAATGATCATCATATAGTATTGTTGTTGCTGTGTATAATGATCTCCTGGTTCTGCTCATTTCACTCAGCATCAGTAAGAAATCTTTAAGTTCTTTGTCAGTTCTGCTATTCTAAACAAGTCAGAATAATCTGTATAAGCCAGCCCTTTAAGGACTGCAAAGTACTTGACCTTCATCATCTCATTTTATGCTCACAATTTACCCAGTAGGTTGTGACATTAGCACCCCCATTTTATAGATGAGAAAATTGAGACTCACAAAAATTCAATGATTTATGCATGATCACACTTCTGCCAAGCTTCAGAGTTAAGATATGAAATCTATGTCTTTCTCACTTCCAGCCCAGTGCTCTACCCACTGATTTATCAGGCAATCTCTAGAATGGCAAAAAACTAGGATTCTGTGTCTGCCTGAGCCAGGCTTGCTAATCAATTCAATCCCATCCCAACCCGTTCAAACCCATTTCAGCCTAATGAAATTCAGTCAGTGGTCCTTGAGTGATACCTCAGAAGACAGTATGGGCTGAGGAAGGCAGGCACTGTCCATGCTGAGCTTCCTTCCCCAGTCCCCGGCAGGCCCCCCCCCCCAAAGCTGCCAACCTGTCATGAGCACAAAATTTGACCAAGTCTACAAAAGAAGCCACCACCTGCCATTGCAGAACAGCCTGGATCTGAGCCTTTGAGGGCAGGTGGGCAGCAAAGCCTCTCATGGCAGCAGGGAGGTTCGAGCAGCTGGGTTGGCAGCCTGAGCCTTCCCGAGCCAGCTCCGTGCTTCATTTCCACCTCAGCCAGATCTCCAGGCCTAGATTACAACCCCTGCATACTCCTCCCAAAGGTGAACTGACCCAAGTCCCATTAGCTGAGGGGCAACGTACAATAGGGACTCAGGCTCGGGATACAGCTCTCCTTCCTTTCTCTTCTCCTTCCTTTATATATATATAGTCTTTCAGTCCCACCCAGAAAAAAAAAAAAAAATTAGGTCTGGAGAAGAAGGGGGGGAAAACACCCTGCTGGATGAAATCAAATCTTGAAGGCAGGGGCGAGGTAGCTCAGGCCCCCTAATATTATGTAGACACCCCTCATGTGAGGGGTTGGACATGAGAACATTTGCCTCGTTTCATAATTTAAATACCTCCTTCCTCTCCAACACACTAAATCCCTTTCAGAAATGAACGATTTTTTTTTTTTTTTCCTTCTAAACCATCTCTTTGTCTCCTCCTTGCCTCCTACCAGGGGGGTTTGCTGTCAGTCACTGAGGCAGGCGGACTTCTTTTGCAATTTACCCACCTTCTTTCGAAAATGCCCATCTGACCTCATAAAACACCTGTTAAATCTCAATGCTCCCCATTTCATAAAACCCTGCTCCACTTCCCATCATTTCATGTCAGAAATTCAAGCTGCTGAGGAAACAGACCCCTTTATGAACAAGCGCCTCACCTTGGCTCAGGCTTCGAGCTCATCCCCAGGCTCCCCGCCCCCCACCTCTGGGTTTCTCCCAGCCCAGCAGCCTCCCCCATTTCTTCTCTCTCCCCCTCCCCCCCGCTTTGTGGCAGGGACACGCGCGTTCGGTTCAGCTCCGCTCCACGGAAGGGGGGGAGCCGCCCCGCGTGTTCTCCAAGCGAACAGGGATGACAAAGAGTACCCATCGAGGCGCCGCCCCCCCCTCCCGGCCCCCGCCCCAGATCGAGGCCGAGGGGAGCAGGAAACACATCCAAAGAGGTCATTGGGGCGGGAGACTGCCAGATGAGGCCGCTCGGAGATCAAACGATCCGCTACCAAGCTGGAGAGATAGCGGGGTCTTCTGAATTTCTCCTCTTCCCCTCGCCCTCAGGGACTGACCTCAAGCAAAGCCAGCGCCCCAGCTTTCCCATATGGATCCCGGGAAGAGAGCTCTTGGCCTCTCATTCCACCCCACCCTACCCTGGTCCCACTCCCCAATCTCTTGCCTCGTTTTCCTTCAGAACACACCCACCCTGGGCCTGGGCCGGAGCCCGGCGGGGCACACACTGAGAGCCCCACTGAGCCCCGAGGGGTGCAAGCCCCGAGGGGCGTCGTCGTCACAGTGCGGCCAGTGCCCCGAAGGCTGGGGGAGCAGTGTTAAGGCGCCCAGCCCAGGACCCCACGCGCCCCTGCGGCGTTGGGCCAGCCTGCGATCCCTAGAGATCCGAGTCCAGGGCCCGGCCGCGACCTCGCGATCCTTCCCCTCAGTGGAGCCTATACACTCCCGCCACCTGCCCCTGGCAAAGCGCTCACTCGCTGTGCGCTCTCGAGCCCCCAGTGTGTCGCGCCTCTGCTCGCTTGCTTACCGGGGAAGGAGGAGCCGGCAGCGGGAGCCGGCAGCTGGTACTGACAGTAGACAGCGGGCAACGGGTAGCGGGCGGAGGGCAATGGGCAGCGGGTAACCGGCAGCTGGCCAGGCGCACCCTGCCTGGACTGGAGTGGCTCCCACAATGGCCGAGCCCCCCTCCCGCCCCGCGGCAGCGGCGGCTAGAGAGAGTGAGCAGAGCTAGAGCCGGAGCTGGAGCTGGAGCCGGAGCCCGAGCCGGCGCAGCCGCCCAGCCAGCTCCCCCCACCCCCAGCGCCGACACCGCCCCCCGCTCCCGGCTCCCCCTCCGCCCACCGAGTGCTCAGCTTCGAGTCAAGCCGCGCTCCCGGGGTGGGAGCTGGCGCTGCTCCCCCAACCCTTTCAGCCTGGGGCCCTCAATCAGCTTCCAGCCATCGCTGCCTTCAATCCTTCCACTAGCTCGCTTCCCTCTCCCAGACCAGTGCCCGAGGTCTTAGCCCCCTCCCACTCGCCCCAAGGCGCTGGGTCACACCCTCTCCTCCCCCAAACCCCAAGTCCCTCCTCTCCCAGCTTCACCTCCTCACTCAGCCCTGGGCTCCCCCTCCTCGGTCTCCCTCCCCTCCCCATATTCTCTACCTACCATCTCTGCCCCAAACCTCCCACCTGCTCCTGCTTCCTAACGCCGTGGGATCTAGGTCTTGGACTGCCAAGCCCTGGATCTTAATTCCCTCCTCTGTCTCACTGGGCTCCCCCACCCTCAACTCTGGCTTCCCACTGCGTAGGACTGCCTAAGAGGCCTTCGACTTCCACCCACATCTCAGTTTGCCTCGATGCTTCCACCGCTTCTCTCTCCCTTCTCCTTGAGTCGTGAGCCCGCCCCCAGACCTCAGTACCTGGCTCTCACCTTCTCCTTATCCCAGTCCCACCTCCCTTCTCTCCTCTGGAGTCCTTTCCCCCAACAGTCCTCTTGTCTCCTACTGCCAGGCTTACTGGGAAACCCCAAGATTCAGTCCCTTCTCATTCACTCTTTTCTACTATAAAAACACACCTCAGCGTCCTTCCCTTGGCAGAGGGTCTGTAAGGTTCCCTTGTTCCAGATTTTTAATAATTATTAATTATTATTATTCAGCACACCACTACCACCCATACACACCCCCATACAGGCCCACAGATGGTCTTTCACAATAGCCCTAACAAATCCTCACCTGGCCTTGCCTCCTGCCTTGTTCTCCCCATCATTAGTAGAGGCAGAGGGCTGCACAAATCCAAGGTTCCTTAATCCCAATTGGGAGCTTAATGTTTGAAAATTCCCTGAAATCAATCCACCTATCCCAGATGAATCCCCATCAGACAATGGACTGAGAAGAGACCCAAACATTTTAGAAGAGTACCTTTGAGGGGCGTCAGGCAGATTGAGATTTACAAAAAAGACATTTCGCTGGGTGTTTGCTGGAAAACAAAAACGAACCTCAAGCTGTGTCACACAGTAACAGTGGCAGTAGAGCATTTGAATCCAGGTTTCCTGATTTCCATCCCAAGTCTCTTCCAGAATGTTAATCCAGACTGGAAACAAATCATACAAGATTGGGCCTTCCGACTACTGTGTACCCTCCCCAGGATCCTGGGCTTTGGGGAGGAATCAAGGGGTGGAGGAGGACAGGAAATTTTTTTTTTTTTTTTAGCTGGAAGAGAAACACTGTGGATTGAAAGATTGTTTCTATTAATATTATCTCCCTGCTTTGGGTGAGGTAGGGAATGAGAACTACTAGGGCTGCACATTGAATGCATTTTTGGATATGGTCATTCCTGGATTCAGTGTCAGGGGATATGGAGGAGTGATGTTTCCAGAAGTGATTGTGATTTTTTTTTTAAAAAGCGATAAAGAAGTCACACTGCCTGGAAATACCTTCTCTTTTGCCCCCTGGGAATCAGGAAAAGAAATATCAATGAAAACCTGGTAGACTCTCATCCAAAGAGATGCCCTCAGCTGTGGGGTGAGCCTAGTGCTATCTATACAGTTCATATGTAAACTGTCCCCTGCAAAGAAAAACAAACATGGAGTTTGCATGTTTTCAGGATACCTGTGTGGTCCCCAGAAGCAGTTAGAGTCAGTAGCCAGACCTGATTAATTGATCATCAGGAGAGGGGAGAATCTAGCCCACTGAGACTCCATGGAAAGGTTGCTTTCCCTGCCCTCCCTGCCTTCAGTTTAGCATGTACCAAGTCTGGGGCCCTCTCCAAATCTACCTTTGCCTTTGAATTATTCATGCTACTGACCACATTGTGTTCAGGTTTCAGGAGACAGGGCATTTTTGCTCCTGTGATGGTACCCAGCTCATCAGGTCAGTTGAGTTTTTTGCTACTAGAAACTAATGAACTGTTCTGAGCAGTTGGCCTACTTCCTTCCAGCATAAGAAAAGTGAATTATTCCAAATATTAGTATAGAAAGGTAAAAGGCATAAGAGGAAATTCAATTCACTATATTTGTTGAGAACCTTTATAATTTTATATGACTGAGCTAAAAAGAATCCTATCTTCTAGTTCAACTTCACTCTGACTTTGCAGATGAGAAGACCAAGGTCTGGACAAAGAAAGGGACTTTTTCACATAGTTCTTGAGCGTCCTTGAATCTAAATGTCTCTGTCTCCCACATTTTACCTTCACTATTCCACAAACCCTTTTTTTTTTTAAAGGCACTCAGCACTTAGCAATGTGAGCCTTCCCCCTTGCAACTATCTAGTGACCTGTTTCAGCAGAGACCATGGTGAATGCAACACGGTTTTTGTGTTAGAATGTTATCTGGAGGGTATTAAACCTTTGCCAGAGTCCTTTCCTTCTTTTCCCTTCAATTCCCTCATCTAAAAAGTTGGAAGAATTAACAGTTCAACTATTTATCTCACAAGACCCTTACGATAATCAAATTAATGGTAATGGAAGCACAAAATGTTACATAAATGTCAACAGATAGTAGTAGTAGTAGGAATACTAGTAGTTGTTGTAGGAACAGTAGCAGCAACAGCAGCAGCAGCAGCAATATATATATATCAGTTCACATTCATATAGTGTTCAAGAGTTATTTTCCACCCAACAACCCTGTAAAATGGGTTAGCCAGATGATTTTTTTCCCATTTTAAAGATGAGAAAACTGAGATTTAAGGAGGTAAAGTACCTTGGGATCAGGGTCACCTGGACCCTAAGCATCAGAGATAGGACTCAAGTCCAGGTCTCATGTCTAATGCTCAAACCATTGCATCACATAGCTGTTATATATTATCATCCTGGCTTTCCAAAGGTATCTCCCTTTTCCACTTGAAACTCCAAGGTATGTTGGACTATGACCTTGACTTCACACACTTTTCCCCAACCTGTCACATCTCATTAATATGTCAGAATTGGTTAAGCCTTGGTTTGCACACACTGAAATGTTTCTGGATGTTTTTCTTTTTGCTTTTGTAGATTTTCCTACCCTTTATCTCCTGAAACTTGGCATTTCATTTGTCAGAAAAGTTTAACATTATCCATAAACTGAGAGATTTCACTGTGGACTTCCTTTCACGATCATAAAATCATAATCAAAAAGGATGTTAGAGGTCATATAATCTGGTCTGCTCACTTCACAGGTGAAGATATTGAGGGCCAAAGTCCAGACATAATTAACCCAAAGTCACACAAATAACAAGAAAAAGGACTGTGATTTCAACCTATGATTTCTGGGTCCAAATTCCTTGCTTTTACCATTGTATCATCCTATCCCTCAATAACTTGTAAAGGAGTCATTAGGGACTTATATATATATTATGCTATTGCTTACATTGCTACATCCAAAGAAGTAGTCTCTGTCTCTTATATTTAATAAGAATTTCCTCAAATTCATTGTCTCAATTATTTAAAATAGCTTTCATTGTGCTCTCATAAAAGGATGCTGAAAAATTCCAACAAACCATCGGCACTGATTTTCCTTTATCTATGTACACATTTATCCCTTAAAAAGCTCTCATAGATTAGGAAAATAGGATTCCTCTGAAGGAAATACATTGTCTCTCCCTTATTAGGCTAGTTAGTTGTTCTTGTTTGTTCTTCATTCAAAGAGAACCATGACATTAAGAAGGTGATGGCATAACATGAAAGTGAATTGGATTTAAGTAATGAAGGGCTATACAAGGTCACCAGTATCACCTTTTCCTCCAGAGTCATCTGGGTCCAGTGGCAAGATATACATCAACAACGAAGGGAGATGGCATGCAGTGGTAATCACTGATGAGTTTAAAAACCCAGGACTGCATGGAGGCTCTATCAAACTGGTTTGAGTTTCCCATGTCTTTATGGAATTAGTGTCCTGTGATCTTCCTCATTAGTTACTAATAGCAACTATTCACATTTCTATTATAGAGTGCAAAATGCCTTCCTGATAATAAACTTGTGACGTGGTGTAGTTTTCATTCTGCTTCTGACTCTGTCCTTGACTTTATGGACTTCCACACTGTAACTCAGCTGTGACTCATCCCAGAATTTTCTTCTTTAGCACTTGAGGCCTCATTATCCCAGAATATCCAGTCTTTTTACCCCAAAATATCCCTCTGACAGGCAGACCCCATTTTCTCATGAATATATTCTTTTTTTCTCAATAATATTTTTTTCCAATTACATGAAAACATACCTTTCAACATTTATTTTTGTAAGATTTTTGAGTTCCAAGTTGTGAACTGATCCAACCTTCTGGGAACAATTCAGAAGTACGTCCAAAGGCTTATAAAATTGTGCATTTCCTTTGGTCCAACCTTGTTTCTATTTTTTTTAATTAAAGCTTTTTATTTGCGAAGCATATGCATAGGTAATTTTTCAACATTGACCCTTGCAAAACTTTCTGTTACAAATTTTTCCCTCCTATCCCCCACTCCCTCCCCCAAATGGCAGGAAGTCCAATACATGTTAATTATGTTAAAATATTTGACAGATCGAATATGTGTATATATATTTATACAGTTATCTTGCTGTACAGGAAAAAAATAAAAAAATCTGAGAAGGAAAACATAATGTAAGCAAACATCAATAGAGAGTGTGAAAATCCTATGTTGTGGTCCAGATTCAGATCCCACAGGACTCTCCCTGGGTGTATATGGCTTTCTTCATCACTGAACAACTGGAACTGGTTTGAAACATCTCTTTATTGAAGAGAACCATGTCCATCAGAATTGATCGTCATATAGTATTGTTGCCGTATATAATGATCTCCTGGTTCTACTCATTTCACTCAGCATCAGTTCATGCAAGTCTCTCCAGACCTCTCTGAAATCATCCTGCTGGTCGTTTCTTACAGAACAATAATATTCCATGACATTCATATGCCATAATTTATTCAGCCATTCTCCAATTGATGGGCATCCATTCAGTTTCCAGTTTCTAGCCACTACAAAAAGGGCTGCTACAAACATTCTTGCACATGTAGGTCCCTTTCCTTCCTTTAAGTTCTCTTTGGGATATAGGCCCACTAGAAACATTGCTGAATCAAAGGGTATGCACAGTTTAATAACTTTTTGAGCATAGTTCCAAATTGCTCTCCAGAATGGTTGGATTCCTTCACAGTTCCACCAACAATGTATCAGTGTCCCAGTTTTCCCACATCTCCTCCAACATTCATCATTATCTTTTCCTGTCATTTTAGCCAATCTGCAACCATGTCTCTATTGGGTCTGTATCCCAAAGAGATCATAAAAGAAAGAAAAGGACCCATATGGACAAAAATGTTTGTAACAGCCCTTTTTGTAGTAGCAAGGAACTGGAAACTGAGTGGATGCCCCTAAGTTAGGGAATGGCTGAATAAGTTATGGCATATTAATGGAATATTATTGTTCTATAAAAAATGATGAGCAGGCTGGTTTCAGAAAAGCCTGGAAAGACTTACATGAACTGATGCTGAGAGAAGTGAGCAGAACCAAGAGATTATTGTATATAGTAACAATAAGATTATGTGATAATCAACTGTGATGGTTTTGGCTCTTCTCAGCAATTCAAGGAAATTCCAATAGAGTTGGCATGGAAAATGCCATCCAAATATAGAGAGGGAATTATGGAGACTGAATATAGATTGAAGTATAACATTTTCATCTTTTGTTTGTTTTCTTTCTCCCGGTTTTTTCCTGTTGGGTCTGATTTTTCTTGCAAACATGACCGATATGGAAATATATATATATTTTTTAAGAAGTGATATATCATAGCTTTTATTTTTTTATTAAAATTTTTTATTTGCAAAACATATGTATGGGTAATTCTTCAGCATTAACCCTTACAAAGCTTTCCGTTACAAATTTTACCCCCAGTCCCCACCCCTCCCTTAGATGGCAGGAATTCCACTACAAGTTAATTATGTTGAAATACTTGACAAATCGAATATATGTATACATATTCACACACTTATCTTGTACAAGAAAAATCGTATCTACAAGAAAAAAAATCAGAGAAAGGAAACACAATGCAAGCAAACATCAATAGAGAGCATGGAAATGTTATGTTGTGGTCCACATTTCATATCCCTCTCTCTGAGTGTATATGGCTTTCTTCACTGAACAATTGGAACTGGTTTGAAACATTTCATTGTTGAAGAGAGCCACATCCATCAGAATTGATCATCATTTAATCTTCTTGTTGCTGTGTATAATGATCTCCTGGTTCTGCTCATTTCTTTCAGCATTAGTCCATGTAAGTCTCCCCAGGCCTCTCTGAAATCATCTTGCTGGTCGTTTCTCACCGAACAATAATATTTATGGAAATATATTTAAAAGAACTGCACATATTTAACTTATATCAGATTACTTGCTATCTTGGTGGAGGGGAAGGTTAAAGCAAAGAGGGAGAAAAATTTGGAACACAAAGTCTTATAAAAATGAATGATGAAAACTATCTTTACATGTATTTGGAAATACTATTCCAATAAAATACTATTGAAAAATTAAAAAAATAAAAATAAATAAACAAAATCATACTATACACACACAAAAAAATTAATCAACCAAACAAAATAGACTTTGAGTTTCACATTTTCTTTTCTCCCTCTGTCCCAAGACAGGCAATCTGATATAGGTTATACATATACAATCATTTTAAATATATTTCCATATGTCATGTTGTGAAAGAAAAATCAAAACAAAAGGGAAAAAACACAAGAAAGAAAGAGCAAGTAATTTAAAAAGAGGTGAAAATAGTATGTTTTGATTCACATTCAGTCTCCATAGTTCTCACAAGGATTCAGGAGACACATATTTGTATCATGAGAAAGAGGAAATAAAAAGCTTCTCAGAAATAGCACCATTAAAAGATGTAGTCACCTTTATTATTTCTTGTGATCATTTACTAAATCTAGTCTAATACACAATATTTATTTGGTCCTCAAAGGTATGCAAAGTACCTTATATACATTAACACATTTGATCCTCATAACAACCCTATGATATAAGTGCTCTGATTATTATCATTTTACAGATAAGGAAACTGAGCTCCAGAGAAGCCAAATAATTTGCTCAGATGGTAAGTGTCTGAGGGAATTCAAATTCAGGTCTTTCTGACTCCAAACCCAGGACCCTATCAGCTACTCTACCTCATTTCCAGGATACCACCTTACTTTCTATTACATGGTATTAATTTATGAGAATAGTCCATAGATTTAATACTGGAAGGGATGTTACAGAACATCTTTTCATTTTACAAATGGGGAAACTGATGCCCAAGGAAGGTAAGTGATTTGCTGAAGTTGACGCACTTAGAAGGAAATAGACCTACTCTACAACTGCTCTACCTTCCTCTAAATCAGGAATTTTTAAGTTAGGGTCTATAGAATTGTTTTTTAATGTTAAAAATACTACCTTTTTAAGTATTAAAAATATAACTTTTCAAATTGATGGGACAGTTAAGGGGCACAATGAATAAAGCACAGAACTTTGATTCAGGAAGACTTGAATTAAAATCCAATTTCAGACATTGCCTAGCTGTGTACCCTGGGAAACTCAACTCGTCCGTGCCTCAGTTTCTTCATCTATAAAACTAGGGATAATAATAGTACCTATCTTATAGGGCTATAGTGAGAATCAAATAAATTACAATAAACAAAGCACTTTGAAAACCTTAAAGTACCATCTAAATGCTAGCTATTATTATTAATAATGATAATATTTCCAATATAATTTGCCTTTTAAAATTAAATAATATTAATCAGCAAATTCCTAATTGACAATAAAAGAAAAACAATTTTCATATAGGCTTTGTTATTTCCCTCTCTCCTAATCCCTGATACCTCTGGAGAAAATACGTCTTAATCTGTACTATGAGTTTTTCCTCTTCTTTATCAGGAGACAGTTAATGTATTTCATAAGGAGTCCTGTGGAATCATAGCTAATTATTGTACTGATAAAAGTTCCTAAGTCTTTCAAAGTTGCTTGTCTTTATAATATTGCTGTCACTGTATATAGATTGTTCTTCTGGTTTTGCTTACTTTTCTATGCATCAGTTTATAAAAGTCTTCCCAGATTTCTTTGAAACCATCCCCTTCATCATTTTTCACAAAACAATAGTTTTCTGTCACATTTATATACTATAATTTGTTCAGTCATTGCCCAATTGATAGACACCGCCCTGTCTTGATTTTTTTCTGCTACAAAAGAGCTGTATTTTTAAATATTCTTATTTAGAATTTGTTTTGCTTAGAACCAATCTCTCCCTAAACTCAACTCTTCCTTTAATTTTCCCTTTTCCTTCTTCCCTTTCCTCCCTTTTTTCATTTTGAGTGAAATGTATTTCTGTACTTCTTTGTGCATATATATGTGTGTGTGTGTATGTGTGTATTGTGTATTGTGTATTCTTCCTTTTGACCAGTTCAAATGAAATTGAGGTTCAAGTATCAGCTGCCATTTTCCACCCCTTCCTTTTTGTCTGATATTGGGCAAAATCTGATTGCTACTTTTTTAGATTGAGCTGTTCAAGTTCCTTACCTGGATTTGGTTCTGACCAACAGGCCTGTGAATTTGCCCATTTGAAGTTTAAAAAGACTGTTGTTGGATTCATGTGCTATCATCCAGTTGGATAATTTTACTGGTTCAGCATGACAGGGCTGTAGGCTTCTTTGTTGCTGTTGAGGATTCTTAACTTGATTTTTCCTCTTCAGATTTCAGATTGTCTAGAACCTGGAATTGAGAACCTGCTCTGTTCCTGGGAGTCCAAGTCACACAGCTGCTGCTTGTTTCTGAACTTGATTCTTGTTCATTTTACAACCTATGGTTTGTGACCTAGCATTCCTTACTTAAACTGTGTTGTCTAGGCAAAGGTGTCCACCTCAGTCCACCCTGTAAATGTGAATCAGAAATTGGACAGCGAACAATAGAAATGTCACTTGGCACCTATTTCTACTTCATGAACAAGTTAAATACCTCTGTGCTGGATCTAGGAACCTCTTCTTGCCCTTGTAGAGAGCCTTTATATGTTCTGGAGGGCTGAGCAAGGTCTATGTACCCTTGGCCAGACTCATCCCCAAGGTCCATTGAAATCTCTATATATCTCCATATTTTGACTTGGTTTGAAAAAATAAATCATTTAACTATAAATATATATATACACATATTTGATCTGTCAGATATTTTAACATAATTAACATGTATTAGACTTCCTGCCATCTAGGGGAGGAGGTGGGAAGTAGGAGGGAAAAATTTGTAACAGAAAACTTTGCAAGGGTCAATGTTGAAAAATTACCTATGCATATGTTTTGCAAATAAAAAGCTTTAATAAAAATACATAAATAAATAAATAAATCATTGATATTTATCTTGAATCTCCTGATTAACATTCAGTCTGGTACATTTTCTAAATTCAAAGAAAAATTTTTTGGGGAGAGGATATAACTTTCTATTATTCTTTCTACTACTCTGCCATCTTGATTCCCTATAATTGGTTTCATTTGCAACCCTATGTTTTTTTTTAATTTTGTGCATTAAAAACATTATTTAGAAAAGGGATCCATAAGAAACCAAATTATCACTCTTTGCAAATGACATGATGGTATACTTAGAGAACCCTAGAGACTCAACTAAAAAACTACTAGAAACAATTCACAATTTTAATAAAGTTGCAGGATTCAAAATAAATCCACATAAATCATCAGCATTCTTATACATTACCAACAAAGCTCAGCAGCAAGAGATAGAAAAAGAAATTCCATTCAGAATAACAGATGATAGCATAAAATATTTGGGAATCTATTTGCCAAGAGAATGTCAGAAACTATACGAACTGAACTACAAAACACTTTCCACACAAATAAAATCAGACCTTGTCAATTGGAAAAACATTAAGTGCTCATGGGTAGGCCGAGCGAATATAATAAAAATGGCAATACTACCCAAACTAAATTACTTATTTAGAGCCATACCAATCAAACTCCCAAGAAATTATTTTACAGACCTAGAAAAAATAGTAGCAAAGTTCATTTGGCAGAACAAAAGGTCAAGAATTTCAAGGGAATTAATGAAAAAAAAAAGACAGATGAAGGTGGCCTTGCTGTACCAGATCTAAAACTATATTATAAAGCAGCGGTCATCAAAACCATTTGGTACTGGCTGAGAAATAGAGCAGTCAATCAGTGGCATAGGATAGGATATCAGGACAAGCTAGGTAATAATGTTAACAATTTAGTGTTTGATAAACCCAAAGACCCCAGCTTTTGGGATAAGTACTCACTATTTGACAAAAACTGCTGGGAAAATTGGAAACTAGTGTGGAAGAAATTAAGGCTGGACCCACACCTAACACCACACACCAAGATAAGATCTAAATGGGTTCATGATCTAGATATAAAGAGTGATATTATAACCAAATTAGAGGAACATAGGATAGTTTACCTCTCAGACCTGTGGAGATGGAATAAATTTATGTCCAAAGAAGATCTGGAACTCTTAATTGAACACCAGATAGATAATTTTGATTATATTAAGTTAAAAAGTTTCTGTACAAACAAAACTAATGCAGACAAGATGAGGAGGGAAGCATCAAATTGGGAAATCATCTTTACATTTAAGGGTTCTGATAAAGGTCTCATCTCTAAGATATTTAGAGAATTGTCTCATATTTATAAAAATTCAAGCCATTCTCCAATTGATAAATGGTCAAAGGATATGAACAGACAATTTTCAGATGAGGAAATTAAAACTATTTATAATCATATGAAAAGTTGCTCCAAATCACTATTGATCTGAGAAATGCAAATTAAGAGAACTCTGAGGTACCACTACACACACCTGTCAGATGGGCTAAAATGACAGGAAAAGATAAAGATGAAAGTTGGAGGGGATGTGGGAGGACTGGGACACTGATGCATTGTTGGTGGAGCTGTGAACGGATCCAACCATTCTGGAGAGCAATTTGGAGCTATGCTCAAAGAGTTATCAAACTGTGCATACCCTTTGACCCAGGAGCATTTCTATTGGGTTTATATCCCAAAGAAATCATAAGAGAAGGAAAGGGCCCCACATGTGCAAGAATGTTTGTGGCAGCCCTTTTTGTAGTGGCTAGAAACTGGAAACTGAATGGATGCCCATCAATTGGAGAGTGGCTGAATAAATTATGGTATATGAATGTTATGGAATATTATTGTTCTGTGAGAAACGGCCAGCAGGACGATTTCAGAGAGTCCTGGAGAGACTTGCATGAACTAATGCTCAGTGAAGTGAGCAGAGCCAGGAGATCATTATTCACGGCAACAACAATACTATATGAGGATCAGTTCTAATGGACATCACTCTCTCCAACAATGAAATGTTTCAAACCAGTTCCAATTGTTCGGTGAAGAGAGCCATATACACCTAGAGAGAGGGATGTGAAATGTGGACCACAACATAACATTTTCATGTTCTCTATTGAGGTTTGCTTGCATTGTATTTCCTTTATCAGATTATTCTTTCTTGTAGATATGATTTCTCCTGCACAAAAAATGATGCAATAACTATACATATATATTCGATTTCTTAAGTATTCTAACATAATTATCATGTAGTGGATATCCTGCTATCTAGGGAAGGGGTGGGGAGTAGGGGGGGAAGAATTTGTAGCAGAAAGCTTTGTAAGGGTTAATGTTTAGGAATTACCCATACATATGTTTTGCAGATAAAAAGTATTAATAAAAATAAACATAAAAATTTTAAAAAAGAAATAAAAAGAAAAAAAAAGAAAAGGGATCCATAGGGTTTGCTAGACTGCCAAAGGAATCCAAGACACAGAACAGGCTGAGAATTTCTTCCCAAGATTTCCTAACATTGCCAGGATATCAGTGAAGCATGTGGGCTGTTGAGAAGATGTGCTTAGCTCCAGCCACACCTTTTGTCTTCCCACTTTGCACAGTATTCTCTATGCTGATTCTTCTGAGCAATTCTTCCAAGGATCTAAGGCTACCATTCCTTGCCCTTTAGGTCATCCACCGTTTTGATTCTTTGGAGACTCTGATATTCCATGACTCACTTTCATATCACATCATTGGAAGAATATTGATGTGACAAGCACATTAAAAATTATAATCATCACATATCTCTACAGCACTTTAAGGTCTGCAAAATGCCTTATGTTTATTAACTCGTGTATCTTCCACTGCAAAAGTAGGGGAGCAGATTGAATGATGTTTAAGGTTCCTTTCAGCTATAATTTTATGATTGTGAGTTTGGGTTGGAGAAGAAAACAAGCATTTATTACATGCCTACACCATATCAGGCACTGTGCTAAGCACTTTACAAATATTATTTCGTTTGCTCCAGGAAAGGGAGTCCACACTGAAATCTCTCCGTTTATGGATAATACTAAGCTTTTCTGACAAATGAAATGCCAAACACCAGGAGATGAAGGGAAGGGAAATCCAGAAAAGCTGTGTGAGCAGGAAGAAAAACACCAGGACACATTTCAGTGTGTCCAAACTAGGATTTACTTAACAAGCTCTGGTACACTGAGGAGATGTGACAGCGTGGAAAAAAGGGGGTTGATGTCAAGGTCAAAATTTAGCACACATTGGGATCCCAGGTGATCAAGGGAAGGAGGAAGGATTGACGGGAAGAAGGAAAGGAAGAAAGAAGGACTTAGATTTAGCTCCCTACTGGTAAATTTTTGTCTAGCTACAAGCCTGATGGAGATGTAGAGTCTAGTTGGTTCCTATTCTCCATCCCTTTAAGTCAATATTTCTCTCCCTTCCTTGCTGGCTAAATTCCCAGGGCAATTAGATGGTGAATTGATCTACTGAGAAGAAGATGGTTATGTTGGGAAATATTCAAGTCTCCTAAGACAACAGCTGGTGGAGCTTTGGCTGCAAGTCTTTTCTCTCCCTATCAGAAAGTTCCTCCAGATTTGGTGGGTTGGTCCCAGCCCCCTCCCACCCTTCCTTTAGGATGCTTGTTTGTCTGGGTGCCAAGTTGGCAAACTAACAATTAACCCAGTGGTACCATCAGGGTGATAGAATGTGATGAGGCAATGAGACTGTCACCCTCCACCTCCTGGATGGGGGAAAGGGATTGCTCAAACATGTTGAATTTCACAGTCTTGGGGGAAGTATGACAGGGGGTTACAAAGGTATTCTATCCCCCCCTCCTCCCTTTTGCTTCTTCCTCTTTTTTTTTTGTTTATTTCTAAAACTAGTCTTTTAAATGGATTTCACTTGCTGGTAACAGTTAGCTTTGTGTTAAATGCTAAACATAATCCTTTCCCCATTCCTCTGCACTTGGATAGAAACAGCCTAGCCAAGCAGTTAATCACAAGCTATTGTCTGGGCCAGGAAGGCTGTAGTTAGAGCTTCAGTTACCATTTTCCACTCTTGTATCAAATATGTCACTTGAGACACAGGGAATATCTATTGTACCAGAAGCAGGAAGGTTTAAGGGAAGAATGTGGGATTTTCACTTGTCTTCTTTAGAAATCTGAAACTATTGGTACATGAATCCAACATTTCACCAATACTACATATAATACCATAAAGTTCAAAATCTCTTAGACCACTTAGGCAGGTGATCAGCTTTTTTTTTTAATCTTTGTATTGCTAATGAATGGGGCCTTGTACATAGTAAGCACTAAATAAATATTTCTTTTCTTATATTTACATTTAATTTTATATTTTTCACAATTACATGTAAACAAAAATTTTGATATTTTATTTTCCCCCAATTTCATGTAAAAACAATTTTTAAGATTCATTTTTAAAAATTTTGAATTCATATTCTCTTTTTCCCTTCACTCCCCCTCTTTATGAAGGCAAACCATTTTATATAGATTATACATATTCAGTCATGCAAAATGTTTCCATATTAGTCATGCTTCAAAAGAAAATGCAGATAACTACCCCAAGTTTAAAAAGTATGCTTCAATCTGCATTCAGACTACATCAGTTCTTTCTTTGGAGGTGGATAGCATTTTTCATTTAAGTCCTTTGATGGGGGGAGAGAATAGGGAGGCACCTTTGGAGGGAAGATAGGTTAAGTAATAGACAGGCAAGGTAGCAGCTAGAAGTAAAGCAAAGGAGTCAAGAGATAGGAAATAAGACATATAAAAACATAATAATGTAGAAAAAGAGTAGAATTTATAAAATAAAAAAGCAAAGGTAGTAATCATTGAAACTTAAAGCTAAAATAGATTTAATCAAAAGAGAAAAATAGGGAAATTACACTATATGTCAGCCATATTAATCAACATTGTTTTAGACTATTTAAAATGACTTGACAATATAAGGTTGGAATATTGCTGTGGTGTAAGAAATGATGAATTGGTGAATTTAGAAAAATATGGAAAATTTTGGACTTATAAAAGATGATGTTATCTACCTTCAGAGGACAAACAAGCATAGTATGGTCTTACATAAATACATATGAATGCACATGTACATATATGTGTATGATTATAGACATCTATGTATGTGTGTATATATGAACTTAATTGTGTCCTTCTTGAGGGAAAGGGAGGAAGAAAGAGGCAAAAAAGAACAAAGCAAAAAGTACACAGCTGAGAACAAAAGAAAACCTCCAAGGAAGAAAAGAAAAGATGGAGTATTTATTATATAGGCTTTCTTGATATCAAAATTTGTCGTTTTATATTTCAAATCCTCTCCTATATTCTGCTGTGCATGTGGCAAAGTTTTATTTCCTTTTTCTATTTTGTATTTAAGTTTTAAATAAATAAATAAATAAATAAATAAGGAAAAAGGAAAAAAAAAACCTACCTGTTTATATTCTTTGACCAATTGCCAAATGGGGAAGCTTGTATTCTTATAAATTTGATTCAGGCCTCTACATATTTGAGAAATGAGAACTTTATCAGGGAAACTTGCTGTAAAATTTCCCCCCAATTTCCTGCTTCCTTTCTAAATTTGGTTGAATTGGTTTTGGTTGTGAAAACCCCTTGTAATTTGATGTAATTTAAAAATATCCATTTTTCATGCCATAATGCTCTCTCTTATTTGGCCATAAACTCTTCCCTTATCCATAAAATCTGACAGGTAAAATATTCAATGTTACCCTAGTTTCCTTATGAGATCACTCTTTATGTTTAAACTACAGGCCCATTTTGACTTTATCTTGGTAAATATCTTGGTGAAAGATGTAAGTCTATACCATACCTATGTTCTGCAGAACTACTTTCCAGTTGTCCTCCACGTTTTTATCAAATAATGATTTTTTTTGTTCCTAAATCTTGGATCTTTGGGTTTGTGAGACACTAGATTGTTATGGTCATTTAGTAAGTGTGTATTTTACCATAATCTATTTAACTGATTCATCATTCTATTTCTTAGTCTGTACTAGATTATTTTGATGATTACTGTTTTATAATGCTTTAAGATTAACCCACCTTCCTTCACATTTTTTTTCTTGATTCCTTAATATTCATCGACTTTTTGTTCTTGTAGATGAATTTTTAATTTTTTCTAGCTCTATAAAATAATTGGTAATTGTATTGGTATGACACTGAATAAATAAAGTAATTTAGATAGGATTGTCATTTTTATTATACTAACTCAGCCTACTCATGAGCAATTAATATTTCTCCAATTGTTTATGACTGACTTTATTGTGTGAAGTGTTTTGTAATAGCATTCATATAGTTCCTGGGTTTGTCTTGGTAGGTAGATTTCCAACTATTTTATATTGTCTCCATCATAAGTCTACTGAAATTGACCTGAATCACTTCATTGTTCAAAAGAGCCAAATCCATCAGAACTAATCATCACATAATCTTTTTTGTTGTTGTTGTATACAATGTTCTCTTGGTTCTACTCATTTCACTTAGCATAAGTTCATCTAAGTTTCTCCAGGCCTCTCTGAAATCATCCTGTTGATCATTTCTTATAGAACAATATTTCACAACATTTATATAACCATAACTTATTCAGCCATTCTCCAAATGATGGGCATCCATTCAGTTTCCAGTTTCTAGCCACTACAAAAAGGGCTGCCACAAACATTCTTGCACATGTGGGTCCCTTTCCTCATTTAAGATTTCTTTGGGATATAAGCCCAGTAAAAACAAAGGGTATGCACAGTTTGATAGTCCTTTGAGTGTGGTTCCAAATTTCCCTCAAGTATGATTGTATAGGTTCACAACTCCACCAACAATGTATCCCAGTTATTCCTACAATATTTATCATTTTCTTTTTGTCATTTTAGCCAATCTGAGAGATATGTTGTGGTACCTCAGAGTTGTCTTAATTTGCATTTCTCTGATCAATAGCGATTTAGAATATTTTTTCATATAAAAATGATTTTAATTTCTTCATCTGAAAATTGCCATATCCTTTGACCATTTATCAATTGGAGAATGGCTTGAATTCTTATAAATTTGAGTTAATTCTCTATATATTTTAGAAATGAGGCCTTTATCAGAACCTTTAGATGGAAATTTTTTCCCCTACTTTTCTGCTTCTCTTCTAATCTTATCTGCATTGGTTTTGTTTGTACAAAAAAAAACCACTTTAAAACTTAATATAATCAAAATTATCCATTTTGCATTTCATAATGTTCTCCAGTTCTTCTTTGGTCACAAATTCCTTCCTTCTCCACAGATCTGAGAGGCAGACTATCCTTTGTTCTAATTTGCTTACAGTATCACTCTATGTCTAAACCATTAGCCCATTTCAACCTTATCTTGGTATAGAGTGTTAGGTGTTGCTCAATGTCTAGTTTTTACCATACTGTCTTCCAATTTTCCAGCAATTTTTGTCAAATAGTGAGTTCTTATTCCAGAAGCTGGGGTCTTTGGGCTTATTAAGCACTAGATTATTATAGTCATTGACATGTCTTGTGAACCTACCCTGTTCCACTGATCAAGTACTCTATTTCTTAGCCAATACCAAATGGTTTTGAAAACTGCTGCTTTATAATATAGTTTTAGCTCTGGTACAGCTGGGCCACCTTCATTTGCAATTTTTTCATGAATTCCCTCGAAATTCTTGACCTTTTGTTCTTCCAGATGAATTTTATTATTTTTTCTAACTGTAATTTCTTGCAATTTGATTGGTATGACACTGAATAAGTAGATTAATCTAGCTAGAATTGCCATCTTTATTATATTAGCTCAGCCTACTCATGAGTTGACTTTATTTGTGTGGAAAGTGTTTTGTTATTGTGTTCATATAATTCCTGACTTTGTGTTGGCAGATATATTATTTTATTTACAATTATTTAAATGAAAATTTTAAAAATATATCTTGCTGTTGGATTTTGTTAGTAACATATAGAAATGCTGATGATTCATGTGTACTTATTTTGTATTCTGCGACTTTACTACTTGTTAATTGTTTCTAGTAATTTTTTAGTTGATTCTCTAGGATTCTCTACATCATATCATCTGCAAAGGGTGATAATTTTGTTTCCTCCTTACCTATGATAATTCCTTTCATTTCTTTTTCTTCTCTTATTGCTAAAGCTAACATTTCTTATACAATACTGAATAGTAATGATGAAACAAGGGACAACCTTGTTTCGCCCCTGATTTTATTGGAAATGCTTCTACTTTATCCCTATTACTTATGACCTTTGCTGATGGTTTTAAATAGATGCTACTGATCATTTTAAGGAAAACTCCATTTATTCCTATGGTCTCTAGTATTTTTAATAGGAATTGGTGTTGGATTTTAGCAAATGCTTTTTCTTCATCCATTGAAATAATCATATGACTTCTGTTAATTTGGCTATTTATATAGTCAATTATGCTAATGGTTTTCATAATATTGAACCAATCCTGCATTCCTGGTATTTATACAGGTATACAGATATATTTATATATATATATAACTATATATGTATATGTATATATGATATTTGTACAGGTATACAGTATATATATATATTACTTCTTGGTCATGATATATTAAGCTGATGATAACTTGCTATAATCTCTTTGCTAATATTTTATTTGTTTTTATAATATTCATGATACATTAATGAAATTGATCTACAATTTTCTTTCTCTACTTTGATCCTATCTGGTTTAGGTATCATCACCATATCTCTGTTATAAAAGGAATTTGGTAGGATTCCTTCTCTCCCTATTTTTCCAAATAGTTTGCATAAGTATTGAAATTAAATGTTTAGTAGAATTCACTTCTAAATCCATCTGGCCCTGAAGAATTTTTCTTAGGGATTGATTAATAGCTTGTTCAATTCTTTTTTTCTAAAATGGGACTATTTAAGTAATTTATTTCCTTCTCTGTTAATCTAGGAAATCTATATTTTTGTAAAAATTCATCCATTTCACTTAGATTATCAGATTTATTGGCATAGATTTGGGCAAAATACCTCCTAATTATTGCTTTAATTTCTTCTTCATTGGTGGAAAGTTCACTCTTTTCATTTTGAATACAGCAATTTGATTTTCTTCTTTCCATTTTCTAATCAAATTAATCAAAAGTTTATCCATTTTGTTGGTTTTATCACAAAAACAACTTAGTTTTGTTTATTAGTTCAATAGTTTTCTTACTTTCCAATTTATTAATCTCCCCTTTTACTTTCAAAATTTCAAATTTAGTGTTTAATTGAGTTTTTAATTTGTTCTTTTTTTTTTTTTAGCTTTTTTAGTTGCATGCCCTATTCATTGATCTTCTCTTTCTCTATTTTATTCAAGTATTGCTGGTAGTTTTGGATATATACTACTTATCATTTTAAGGAAAGCTCCATTTATTCCTGTTTTCTAGTGTTTCTAGTAGGAATAAGTGTTGCATTTTGTCAAAAGCCTTTTCTGTTGAGATAATTATGACTTTTTTGTTGGTTATAAATGTTTTTTGAATTTTTGCATCATTCTTCCTATGTTCACTAGAGCCATGGCATGGCTCAGCCAATGGTACTGAGAACAAAGAAGCATACTTCCAAGACATCTGTTGCCATAGTAGATAGAACACTGGGCCTGGAAGTTCAAGAAGTTCAAATCCATACTTAGACATTTACTAGCTGTGTGATCCTCAGCAAGTACTTCCAGCTGTTTGTCTAAGTTTCCTGGATTAGAAAATGGGGCTAGCACCTGCCCTGAAGGGTTATTGAAAGGCTCAAATAAGATAACATTTATGTAAAAAAAATATGCGTAGCACAGTAGTTGGCACATAGTAGGTACTACATAAATGCATTTTTATTTCTCCTTCACCCTGCTGTGAGTAATCTTTCCCACCAATATTCCAAATTTTCTTTTTATGAAGCTGGGTATTTTCAGACCCACGGTTTTTGTCTGTGCAAGTTTGCCAGGATAACATAACTGGTCTCAGAGTGTACTTATACACTTAGTAACTAAATGAAATTTCAGTTTCAACCAGATAATCTCTGAGGTTTACTTCTGGGATAATATAGGCAGGACAGAGATAGGAAGTTACTTTTGCAAAGTCAGCCCAAAGACTCCCAACTCTCAGTCCAATATTTTTCCTTCACAATGTCAGGGAGTCAATAAACATTAAGTACCTACTGTGTGGCAGATTCTGGGCTGAGTTCTGGGGATATAAACAAAGAAAGGCATGGACAGTTCCTGTTTTCAAGGAACTCATATTCTAATGGGTGAGATAATATTAAAAAAGAAACTGAAAAGGAGGCTGGTGTGGGACGAAGTACATGATGAAATCCCACAGAGTAGAAATGATCTAAGGAATTGAATTTTTAAGTTGCTTTCATCTTGCAGAATGATGAGTTTTTGGAGATGATAAGAAAGTAGCTGATGGAAAATGATGAGAATTCCCTAGGAAAATGGAGCATCTAGGAGGAACTCTCCAATGTCCTTTCTCTATCTCTCCAACCAAAGGGAGGGAAGAGATTAGGGGCATGAGATATTGAAGAGGTGTGAGTTTCAGAGGTGACTTCATCTTGCAAAATGAGGAGTTTCTGGGGATGATGAAGTAAAGAAGAGGACCCAAGGCCTTCAAATTTGGAATCAGAAAGTTTGGGTTCAAATTCTGACTCCGTTACATATTACTTGTGTGACTGTAGGTCAAACATTTTTCCCTCCCAAGACCAGTTTTCTTATCTATAAAGTGAGAAGGTTCAATTTAAAGAATATGAATTGAACATGGTACATGGATCAAGGAACATGGGCAAAGTACCATGCCAGAGACAAGGCTGAAATAGTCCCTATTCTTGTGGACCTTATATCCTTTTTTAAATTTTTTTAATATTTTATTTTTCCAAATACATGCAAAGATAGTTTTCTTATTCTTCTATGCAAAACCTTGTATTCCAAATTTGTCTAGCAAACAATCCAATATAGTTTAAACGTGCAGTTCTTCTACACATATTTCCATATTTGTCACTCTGCATAAGAAAAATCATATCAAAAGGGGAAAATAATTTTGAGAAGGAAAAATCAAGCAAACAAACAATATCAACAAAAAGACCATATTTCCTTCTGAGGAAGAGGGGTATACATAATATTTATAATGATAATGAAATATAATAATGAGGCAGAAAGTACTAACAAAATCGGGTTCGGGGAAAATTTCATGTAAAAAGTGACATTTGAACTGTCTTATTTTAAAATTTTTTTGCTAAGTAACTGGGGTTAAAAGACTTGCCCAGAATCATATAGCTGCCAGTTTTGCACTCAGGTCTTCCTGACTAGGGCTGGCACTCTAGCCACTACACAATCTAGCTGTCCTTGCACTAAGTCTTAAAAAAAAGATTCAGAATCTCAGGAGTGGAGGTAAAGATGGAATGGGGACCCAGAGGCGTACTGTGGATGGAAAGTCATAATCCAGTTTTGGTTTGACTAGAGGACTTCCAAAGTCCTTTCTAGCTGTAAATCCTACAGTCCTATGATTACCACATGACAATCTGCCCTGGCTCCCCGAGTCAGCACCAGGATTATCTCTTTGCCCAGAAGCTATGATGAATTGGCCCTTCCCTTACTCTAGAAAACCAGTATTCTGTTATCAGTGATCTCTGACATTGCAAAATTAATAAAATAGAGCTTTAAATGATCACAACTGGGTTAATCTTTGAAAGACTGGAGAACAGGAAAGGTAATATCAGATTAGAGAGGGTGTATGTCCCAATTTATTTTTTTTTTTGGAGGGGGAGGAAGAAGGTAATTGGGGTTAAGTGACTCAAAGTGGAGTTTAGTAACTAGGGTCATACAGCTAGTAAGTATTAAGGGTCTGAAACCTCCTGACTCCAGAGCTGAAGCTCTATCCACTGCACCATCCAGCTGCCCCCACCACTTTTGAAAAAGAAAAGGGAATGTAGTTTGTAATCTAGTAGTCAGAATTCTGGCAAGATTCTGAAACGTGGGGAGGGACTATTGCAACATTTTTGTCTTTGCATTTCTAGTGCCTAGCACAATACCTTATGGTCTGAAGTCCTGGGTTCAAGTTCTTCCTCCTTATTGCTAATGAACTTGAGTGAAATTCCTCTTCATCTCCATATATTCCTCAATTTGATCCTATATAAAGCTAGAATAATGACATGTCCATTACCTACTTCATGAGAATATTCCCAAGACAGAACTTTGTGAGCTTTTAAGGACTTTATAAATGAGGTTATTATTCAATTAATAAGCACTTATTGCCTCCTATGTACCAGGCACTGTGCTAAATGCTAGAGATAAAAAAAAGGACAAAAATCAATCTCTGCTTTCAAATAGGTCACAGTCTAATTTCTAGCACTAAGTCTAGGCTTCCTGGTTCACCACTCCTGAAGCTTTTGGTAAGTATTCCAGCAAAAAAGGATTCATCTTTAACACAGCACTTACTTTGTATCTCAATTTTATTGCACTCTTTCATCTGGTAATGCATTCTATTTGTGGGAGCTAGTCTCATTCTCTCTACTAAATTGTGACTATGGGGGCAGGGACAATGGCTGTGTCAATTTAATCCAATTGAATAACTATTTATTAACCACTATAGTCTCTCTGTCTCTGTCTCTGTCTCCCTCTCCTCTCTCTTTCTGTGTGTGTGTGTGTGTGTCTGTCTGTCTGTCTGTCTCTGTCTCTCTCTCTCTGTCTTTCCATCTCTGGTGTTTTTCTCTCTCATCTGTCGGTCTGTCTGTCTCTGTCTCTGTCTCTCTGTCTTTCCATCTCTGGTGTTTTTCTCTCTCATCTGTCGGTCTGTCTGTCTCTGTCTATCCCCTTCTGTCTCTCTTTCCCTCTTCCTCTGTGTGTGTGTGTGTCTCGTTCTCTCTCTTTTCTCTCATTCTCTCTGTCTCTGTCTCTGTCTCTCTCTACCTCTGTCTCTCTGTCCCTGTCCTTCTGTCTCTACCCATCTCTCCATCTCTGTGTGTGTGTGTCTCTGTCTCTGCCTCTCTCTGTCTCTCTCCCTGTCTGTCTCTGTCTCTGTCTCTGTCTCTCTCTGTGTATCTATATCTATATCTATATGTATAGTGTCTATACTCAAGAACTCCTTCAGCTCTCCCTATGCTTAGTAGAGTCATGGCAAGTGGTTCAGCCAGTAGTAATGAAGACAATCACAAGCCTAACAGTGAGGTGGAGGGTAGTGGGAGGCAAATGCCCAGAAGAGGCTTCTAAAGGAGGAGGCACTTAAGTCGAGCCTAGAATGAAGCTGGAGACTCTAAGAGATATATTCTATGTCTGGCATCTTCTTCAGTCATCTGCTCATCTCATCTTGCCATCTGCCCTGACATCACACAACCTCCATTTCTACATCTTGCTTGGAGTTCAGTAATGAAAGCAATACTACTACTGTTCTTGGAAAGGACACCTTAACAGAAGTCCTATACATCATCAGTTGACCATCCCTATGACTCTATTATTCCCTACAGAGTCCCTTCCTGAGCCACTACTCTGATATATGATGGCTCCCCTATTAGAATGCAAGCTCCTTGAGGACAGGGCTGTGCTGCTTTCATATTTACACCCCCAACATTTATTGCAGCGCCTAACATATATGGTCTGTTTTTAGGGGAAATTAGGTGGAACAGTGGATAGTGCTGTACTTGTAGTCAGGAAGACATGAATCCAAATCCTTTTTTTAAAAAAAGCTTTTTATTTTCAAAACTTATGCATAGATAGTTTTTGATATTCACTATTGCAAAACCTTGTGTTCCATATTTTTCTCTTTGCCTCTCCACTTCCCCTCTCCTCTAGATGGCAGATAATCCAATATTAACATGTTAAACATCTGCAATTCTTCTATATACATTTCCAGAATTTTCATGTTGCACAAGAAAAATCAGATCAAAAAGAAAAAAAAAATGAGAAGGAAAACAAAATGCAAACAACCAACAACAAAAAAGTGAAAATTCTATGTTGTGATCCACATTTAGTTCCCACAGTCCTCTCTCTGAGCGTAGATGGCTTTCATCATCACAAGATCATTGGAACTGGTCTGAATCATCTCATTGTTGAAGAGAGCCATGTCCATCAGAATGTATCAGCAGATAGTCTTGTTGTTGCTGTGTATAATGATCTCCTGGTTCTGCTCATGTCATTCAGCATCAGTTCATGCAAGTCTCTCCCGGCCTCTCTGAAATTGTTCTGCTGGTTGTTTCTTACAGAGCAATAATATTCCATAACATTCACATACCATAATTTATTCAGCCATTCTCCAATTGATAGACATCCATTCAGTTTCCAGTTTCTAGCCACTACAAAAAGGGCTGCCACAAACATTTTCGCACATGTGGGTCCTCTGAATCCAAATCCTACCTGAGATTTTGACTAGTTGTATGACTAACCAAATGATTTAATCTCTCTTGGACTCTGATTCTTCATCTCTAAAGTGGGGAGAATAACAGCACCTGCTTCACCAGGTTATTGTTTGAATTAAATGAGATAATACAAATAAAGCACTACATACATGCTAGCATCGTTTATTACTAATGTTTTTTCATTCAGTCATTCCAAGAATAGGAGACAGGAAGCAAAAGGTTTAATTTGTTAGAAGGCCAGCCTTAATTAGAATGTAGAGTGTATAAGGGGGAGTTGGGTGAAATATTTTTGGAAAAGCAGGTGAAAACCAGATTTTGGAAGGTTTCAAACACTAGGAGATACATTGGTTAAAGCACCAGATCAGAATCAGGAAGACCTGAGAGTTCAAATCTGGTCTCAGACACTTATTGGCCATGTGGCTCTGAACAAGTCACTAACTCTTATTTGCTTCAGTACCTCTTCTGTAAAACAATGACTATTTACTGGAGAACAAAATGGCAAATCACTCTAGTAGCTTTGCCAAGAAAACCCCATGGACAAAGTCACGTAGATTTGGGCATGACTGAACAACAGTGAAAGTGAAATGTTTGGAAAAACATGTAGGAGTCACATTCTGGAAGGCTTTAAACATCAGACTAAGGAGTTTTTCTTTTATCCTAGAGGCAATAGGGAGTCATTGAGGCTTATGTAGCAGGGGAGTGACATGATTAAATTACATAGAAAGATTAATTTGGCAATTGTGTAAAGAATGGTTTGAAAAGGAAAAGGATGAAAGCAGGGAGGTCAGTTAGAAAGCTATTCCAATAATCCAGGAGAGAGGTAATGATAGTCTGAACAAGAATGATCAGCTATGAAGATTTCTATCTTCAAACCGTAGGTTTTCTTGTATCTCTCAAAAGATTTTATTTTCACAAGTCTTGCTCTGGCTCCAGTGATTGTTGAATTGACTTATTTTGTTTCATTTTATTTTTTCCTTTAATTCCTAGACGACTTTTTGTTTAAAGTCCTGTTCTACCTGAATGAAGAGAGAAGATGATTTCCTTGCACATTGACCCAGAGGGGTGAAGAAACCCTTCAAATTTCTTTGGAGGGCTGATGAACTGGCAGCAATCAGAGAAGACCCTCTGGGAAAGGAAGCTGAGAAGCTATTCCCAGACTCTCTGGAGGTTCTTCACAGAAGCTCTTCCAGCCTCCTCCCATTTGGTTCTGTGGAGGAAAGGGAGCCAGGAGAGTAATAATGTTCTGGCTTGTCAGATGGGAAGAGGAAATGCTTCATAGTTTGGACAAACCCACAAATAAGTTTCTAATCTTTAGCCAGCATTTGTCTCCTGATGGTTAAACCAACAAGGATGCAAACTAGGAGGAGCTAGGTTTCTCAGCAGGATCCACTAAATGACATCATTCCCAGCCCTTGCCAAGAAATACATAAATACAAGAGCAATTTTAATTGAAAACATTTTCAAAGGCATTCCTGCTTTCTCTGTTTGGGAGGGCAGAGAGGCCTATTCAATTTTTCACTCACAATGGTACCTGGAGTACAGTACAGTGTTCACAGCTATCTCAACACTTCAAGATGTATGATTTCATCCAAATGCTTATTACCTTTTATTAAAGCAAATGGAAACCCTTGCATACCTCAGGGAAAGGTTTAATGAATTGCTGAGGTTGGAAATGTGATCATCTGAAGGCTAGACTTCTGGTCAAAAGCCTCTCTGCACTAGGAGAATCAGTCTATACTCAAATCCATTGTCAGGTCTAGAAGCTAAATCATTTGACTCAAAGAGCTTTACTTCTTCATAATGAGACAGACAGGGCAGTTAGGTGGTGCAGTCGATGGGCCACCAGCCCTGAAATCAGGAGATCTGAGTTCAAATCTATCCTCAGACACTTAATACTTCCTCTGGCTGTGTGACCCTGGGCAAGTCACTCAACCCTAATTGCCTCAGCAAAAAAATAAAAATATGGAGATAGAAAAGGAGGACTTTGGTAGAAGGAAAGACACATCCTTCTTAAGTGGAATTAAATGAAATATATGAAATGCTTTGCAAATCTTAAAATATATATATATATAAGAGCACCAGCCCTGAAGTCAGGAAGACTTCAAATCTGGTCTCAGAGACTTAGCACTTCCTAGCTGTGTGATCCTGGGCAAGTCACTTAACCCCAATTGCCTCAGCAAAAAAAAAAAAAAAAAAAGCAAAACCCAACATATAAATATAATTATTATCCATTATTATTCTCTGCTTTGAGGGATTCAGGATTTCAATAGCATGAGCATTGTCATTTCATTAATTGAAATATATGAAATGCTTTCCAAATCTTAAAAAAACATATAAATATAATTATTATCCACTATTATTCTCTGTTTGGAGGGATTTAGGATCTCAGTGGTGTGGGCACTGCCTTCACTAGTGCAGACCCCAAACCCTTTAAGGTCTTCTCACCTTCTGCCCCTTATCTTGTGCAGATCTTTCTGTAAATTCCTCATAGATGATATGTTCAATGGGCTAAACATCTTTATATGGTTAGTTCAATAAGCTATAGACAATCTGTACAACTCTGGTTCTCTCACATTTTTTTTGGTCCATATACAACCTCTCTAATATTATCTATACTAAATTCTGAAGAAAAACCATCACTGGTAATATAGCACCTATCAAATCAAGTTAGCTAGCATTTACTAAGCATCAAGTATGTATCAGGCACTGTGCTAATTTTTGGAGATACAAAAGATAGGCAAAAGACTACCCCCACTCTAAGAGGAGCTCACAGTCTAATGGAGAAGACAATATGAAAATAATTATGTGCACTCAAGATATAGAAAGGGTAAATGAGAGCTAATGCAAGGCATTGCATTAAGAGGACAAGAAAAGGCTTTTTTGAAGAAAGTGAGAGGTTAGCTATGATGGAAGGGAGACAGTGAGGAGGAAATGGAGGTGAAGGAGAAAATGTCAGGAATAGGGGAGAACTAATGAAAAAGCAGAGTGGAAAGACAGCATTTTGGTCAAGGAATAGCAAGGAAGTCAGCATCACTGGGTCAGAGAGGATGTGGGTGTGGAAATGTTGGAGGGGGGCCAGGCTATGAAGGCTTTTGAATGTCAATGAGAGGATTTTATATTTGATCCTGAGGGAGCCACAGGAGTTTACTGAATGTGTGTGTGTGTGTGTGTGTGTGTGTGTGTGACATGATCAGACTTGTGCTTCTGGAAGAGTAATTCAACAGCAAATTCTTCCTGAAGGGGGAAGAAAAGAGGCAGGCAGATCCCCCAGCAGTTATTGCAATAGTCCAGGCAGGAGGTGATGAAGGCTTGCCTCAGGGTAAGTTTGGGAGTATGGGTACCTGGAAGCTCCCAAGATTCATTGAGTGCAATAGAAAAGTGAAGAGGAGAGGGATTCGACGGAGAAGTAAGAAAATTAGTTCCACTTTGAATTCAAGATGTCTTCAAGACATCCAATTTGAGATGCCCTAATAGGTAGTTGGAGATGTGAGACTGGAGATTAGCAGACAGACAAGGTACAACTCTCTGCTAGCCAGTTAGGGGCTGCAATGGCTGGAGTGCTGAGCCTGGAGTCAGGAAGATTGGAGTTCCAAACAAACTTCATATGCTTACCAGCCATGTGATGCTGGGCAAATCACTCAATCCTTTTCTGCCTTAGTTTCCTCACGTGAATGGGAATAATAGCACCTGTCTCCTGAGGTTATTGTAAGATTCAAATTAGATAATATTTGTAAAGTGTTTAGCACTGTGCTTAGCACATAGCAGATATTTAATACTTTCTTTTTCCTTTGCATTGCTTTTTTTTTTTTTTTTGGTCACTTGTAATTTTGATTCTCCTGAATCCCTAGTGTTCTACTTCACAGTTATTTGTATCATCAAAAGAATAATATCAAAATGATGGACTTTTGTGTTAGTGAGCAATTTATTCCTAAAAGAACAATTAAGGTTGGATTTAGAATTAAAGGATGCAGATTCAAATCCTAGCCCCACCATTGACTACTGTTTGTATGATCTTGGACAAATCACTTTATTTCTTAGAGCTTTGATTTTCTCATCTGTAAAATGGGTTTGAATTAGGTGCCCCTTCCATCTCTAAATACTATGACCTTCCTTTTACTCCAATCTAACCTAATTCATGCTCCATCTACAACTCCTGTCTAAAATATAGGTATTGAAGGATTAATTCAATGTCATCAACTGGGTAATTCTCCTTGTTCAACCATTTATTAGGCACTTAATAAATACTTCTTGAACCAAATCTGTTGAAGTCACCAAGTCACTGCTGGCACAAGATTAGTGTTGGCAAAGGGACTGCAGGAATGAGACTGGGACCAGGGTTACCAAGGCAGCCTTGGGAATGAGCTAAGTTTGGGGGTGTCTCTACAGACTGGAAATAAAGACAGATTTGAGCTAAACCTTGAAGAATTGTTGTTTGTCCTTTGTTTCAGAGAGGAGCAATGACATCTTGGGGTGAATTCTTGACTTGTAGGTGAACCAGACTTAAGTGAGGTGCACTTGCACAAAGCCATTGCCTCTCTGCCTGAGTCACTGAAATCCATTGACAGGACAAGAGTCAAGACGATTGTCTATGGCCAGGATGCAACGGACGACCTTGATGTCTTTGATGTTGGACAGCACCTGCCTCAGCTGCCTTCAGGGCCATTAGAACAGACTGTTCCATCTGCCCATTCCACCAGAGGAAGAAGTCTTCACACGCTTGGAGTAGACATCTCCCTAAGTCACCGATAGCTTTGACTCCTGTCAATCACCCTGAACCTGTTTCTGCCAATTATCCTGCTCCTCGTTTAGCCCATTTGTTGAGACAGTTTTTTGGGGGGGTATGAATGCTGTGAATGCTTCTTGGAGCCACAGGTGAGAGTTAAGTGTCACACAGACCCCAAAGATGGAGGAGCAGCCCTTATATCAGTAGTGCCAGATAGAGAAAGGATTGGGAAGGATTAAAAGCATTTCATCATAGGATCATAGCTTTAGAGCTAAAGAGGGACTTTAAAAGGTGCTTAGAGAAGCTGAGAAGATCAGTGGCTTACCTAATATTACATGGGTAGTGAAAGCACTGCCATGCACACCTATGTCCTCTGACTCCAACGCTAATGATCTTTTCATTGCATCACATTGCCTCTTTTTTTTTATTAAAGCTTTTTATTTACAGAACATGAGTGATTTTTCTACAGTGACCTTTGCAAAATTTTTTTTTTGTTCCAAGCTTTTCCCCTTCTTCCCCCCACCCCCATCCCTAGATGACAGGTAGTCTAATACATGTTAAATCATATGACAAATCCAATATATGTATACATATCTATACAGTTATTTTACTGCACAAGAAAAATCAGCTCTAGAAAGAGAAAAAAAAACAACTTAAGAAGGAAAACAAAATGCAAGGAAATATTCACAGAAAGCATTAAAATGCTGGCATCACATTGCCTCTTAAACTGAAGTGTGAGGGCAGAATGCACAAGATGTAGACAGAGAATGGTGGTCCATTTGGGTTGTAGCATAGGAAGGTGATAGAAAATGAGATAAAGGCCAAACAGTGGAAAACTTTGAATGCCAGGTTAAAAATTCCAATAGTCCATACGAAAAAGTTCCTAAAATTCACTAGGGAAAAGGTAGAATAGGAAGTGATAGTTATATCTCTTTCTATTCTCTCTCTATTCCCCATTTCTCTTCTTGCTGCTTGTATACAAAACAAGAATCAGTAGATACAAAACCTTTTTTTCCCCCCAAAGCAATTGGGGTTAAGCAGCTTGCCCAAGGTCACACAACTAGAAAGTGTTAAGTAAGTGTCTGAGGTCACATTTGAATTCAGGATCAGTATTCTATCCAGTGTACTAGTTAGCTGCCTCAGGCCTGAAAAAGCTTTAAGAGATAATTCAATCTCAGCTCTGGTTTTGACCTAAATCAGATTTAAGTAAGCACTTAAGTGATAAGGGAACGAACAAATGTTCAGAAGAAACGTTTATAGAAATATTTCTTATCCCCAAAAGAAGAGTGAAGGTAATTAAAGTCATCACAAAAGCTCCATTGAATGTGGGAAGTCAACCCTAAAAAACAACCATCCCCAAACCCAGATTTTCTCAGAGCAGTATTCCTGATTTTAAGAGTCTCCCCCCATTATAACTGAATTAAAAATATCTGGGTTGTGCCTAAGTTCTTAGGCTCTTCAGAGTTCATGTAAATAAAATTTCTCTTCTGAAGATACCTAGTGTCTGATACCAGTGTTCCTTGAACACTTGATAGTAGTAGGAAGTTACAGAGATTCAGGTGAGAAATTCATATCTCACCCAAAGAGGGTGGTTTTGGGAAACTTATGTTCAATCCCAAGGTTACTTATCAGCTAAACTTTTACTAAGTTTCTTCAGGAATCCTCTAGCTATTGACTTTATGTACAAACTGCCTCCTCCACAATTCCTTTAGAAATTGTTTCAGAGTTTAAAGTTACAGAAGCTAAACTTGCAACAGAACATTTAGAAAAGTAACTGAAACAAGAGAATTAAACTGGATTCATCCTACTCAGCATCAGATAATCCAGGCAGACGTTCTAGATGAGTTGTTCTCAAAAAATGAGTGTAGTAGACCAAAGGCTGGTCTTTGCTTTGGTTCAGTCTAGTAAAGTAGAGAAAGGGAGTGTTTGTGGCCACACAGTTAGAAATGAGCCAACCAGTTTAATAGCACTGATTATGGTGCTGCTGAGGGCATCCAGGTGGTGCGATGTTTAGAGTGCTGGGCCTGGAGTCACAAAGACCTGAGTTCAGATGTGACTTCAGTCATTTAGAACCAAATCATGTCACCCTGCTTGCCTCAGTTTCCTCACCTGTGAAATGAGCTGGAGAGGGAAATGGCGAACCACTCCACTATTTTTCCCAAGAAAATCCCAAAAGGAATCACAGTTGGACATAACTGAAAATAAAACTTGTTCTGCTATTATGCTATTGCTACCATACTCATTAGCCTGAATCAGAAGCAGTGTGGCCATCATTTCTCAGCAAGAAGGTTGGACTGAAGCAAATAAGGTTGCTCACAACCATGGATGGAGAGACAAGAGACAGGAAAGGAGAACCCAGAGTCTTTTATTATTATTATTATTATTATTATTATTATTATTATTAAAGCTTTTTATTTGCAAAACATATGCATGGGTAATTTTTCAACATCCACCCTTGCAAAGCTTTCCATTACAAATTTTTCTCTCCTTCCCCCCACCCCTCCCCTAGATGGCAGGTAGTCTAATAAATAAATGTTAATTATGTTAAAATACATGACAAATTGAATATATGTACACATATTTATACAGTTATCTTGCTGCACAAGAAAAATCAGATCTACAAGAAAAAAAAAACCTGAGAAGGAAAACAAAATGCAAGCAAACATCAATAGAGAGCGTGAAAATGCTGTGTTGTGATCCACACTCAGTTCCCACATCCCTCTCTCTGGGTGCATATAGCTTTCTTCACTGAACAATTGGAAGTGGTTTGAAACATCTTACTGTTGAAGAGAACCATGCCCATCAGAATTGATCATTGTATAGTCTTGTTGTTGCCATGTATGATGATCTCCTGGTTCTGCTCATTTCACTCAGCATCAAGAGAACCCAAAGTCTTAATGGACAAGATCACATCGGTGATGGTCTAGAAAACATGATTTTCCAGGCCTAGCTTTTTTCAGGATAGGCTATTTCTACTCTAGATCCAGATTCTCCTCCTGCCTGGAAAACCATCTCCTCTTTCCCTCTCCTTCCCTTCCTCCATTCAAGTTGAGAATCTTCATTGGGGTAAACTTCCAGTTTTCTTGGCAGTTCCCTGCCTGTGACATCAGAGGTGGTAAGTCAATTAGATGTCCTGCTAGAGACTTAGGCCTTCCCCACAAAATGATTAGTCTAAGATGTCATCTCAAAATGTAGATTTGGAGAGAGCTGGGGTCCTAGCCAACAACCTGGGAGGAATCTACCAATACATCAAATCTAAGGGGTGGACTCTTGCAAAACCATCTTGAATTCTCTCTTCTTACCAAAGCCTTAAGATTGGCCATGTCAAGTTATACATCCCTTCCCTGCCCCACTCTGTGTCAGTTTCTGCTCTAGTTCACTTAGTGGCTTTTGTCCCAATATCCTTTTTATTGCCCTGCCTTCCCTCTTCACATTTCCATGCTTGTGTCCCCAAAAGCCATCATTAAAATACAGTCAAAATGGGTACATGATTTAAACATAAAAGGTAATACCATAAAGAAACTAGGGGAGAATGAAAAATTTTACCTGTCAGATTTATGGATCAGGGAAGAATTTATTTTAATTTTTTTATTAAAGCTTTTTATTTTCAAAGCATATACATAGATAATTTTTCAACATTGACCCTTGCAAAACTTGTGTTTCAAATTTTCCCCTCCTTCCCCTCCACCTCCCCTAGATGACAGATAATCCAATATATGTTAAACATGTTAAAATATATGTTAAATATGTATACATATTTATACAATTATCTTGCTGCACAAGAAAAATCAGATCAAAAAGGAAAAAAAAATGAGAAAACAAAATGCAAGGGAACGACAACAAAAAGAGTGAAAATGTTATATTGTGATCCACACCCAGTTCCCACAGTCCTCTCTGGGTGTACATGGCTCTCTTCATCACATGATCTGGCCTCAATCATCTCATTGTTGAAGAACCATATCCATCAGAATTGATTATCGTATAGTCTTGTTGTTGTGTATAATGATCTCCTGGTTCTGCTCACTTTGCTCAGCATCAGTTCATGCAAATCTCTCCAGGCCTCTCTGAAATCATCTTCTTGAATATTTCTTAAAGAACAATAATATTCCATGACATATACCATAATTTATTCAGCCATTTCCCAACTGATGGGCATTCATTCAGTTTCCAGTTTCTTGCTGCTACAAAAAGGGCTGCCACAAACATTTTTGCACATGGGGGTCAGGGAAGAATTTATAACCAGAGATAGACAGTAGGATATGAAATGATACTTGATTATATCAAATTAAAAAGGATTTTCACAAACAAAACCAATACAGCCATATTCAGAAGGGAAGCAGGAAACCTACAGCAAGGTTCTCTGATATGTAAAAAGAACCGAGTCAAATTTCTAAGAATACAAGTTATTCTTCAACTGATAAATGATCAAAGGATATAGTCAGTTCTCAGAAGAAAAAAATCAAAGCTATCTATAGTCATATGAAAAAATAAGTTCTAAATCACTATTAAAAAAATGCAAGTTAAAACAACTCCGAGGTGCCATCTCACACTTACCAGGTACATTGGCTAAAATGGCAGAACAGGAAAATGGCAAATGGGAAGGGATATGGAAAAATAGGGGATACTAATGCTCTGTTGGTGGAGATATAAACTGATCTAACCATTCTGGAGAACAATTTGGAACTATGCCCAAAAGGCTATAAGATGGTGCAAAACCCTTTTGATCAAGCAAATAGCACTATTAATTCTATACTCCAAAGAGATCAAAGAAAAAGGAAAAGGACCAATATGTACAAAAATATTTATAGCAGCTCTTTTTATGCTGGTAAAAAACTGGAAATTGAGGGACACCTATCAATTGGGAAATGGTTGAACAAGTTTTATATGATTATGAGGGAATACTATTGTGCTTTAAGAAATGACAAGCAGTGCATTGTGTTGCCTTTCTCTGATTCTTTTTTTTTTGTAGATAGGAATTTTCTTGCATAACTTCTCAAGCATTTCAACATTATTAACATGTAGTGGACTTCCTGCCATCTAGGGGAGGGGAGGAGACTGGGGGTAAAATTTGTAATGGAAAGCTTTGTAAAGATCAATGTTGGGAAACTACCCATATACATGTCATACAAATAAAAAGCTTTAAATAAAAAAAAAAAGAAATGACAAGCAGGATGCTTTCAGAAAAACTTGAAAAGACTTACATTAAACTGAAGCAAAGTGAAATGAGCAGAAGCAGGGAACACTGTAACAGTAACAGCAATATTTTACAGTGATCAACTGTGAACAATTTGGCTATTCTCAGCAACACAATAATCCAAGACAATCCCAAAGGTCTTATGAATTGGGAAGAATTGGAACTTTTGTTTTTGTTTTCAATAGTATTTTATTTTTCCAAATACTTGCAAAGATAGTTTTCAACATTCACGTTTACAAAATTTTGTTTCAAATTTTTCTCCCTCCCTCACTAATCTCCACCTTCCCCAAGACAGCAAGCAATCTGAAATAGGTTAAACATGTGCAATTCTTCTAAACATATTTCCATTATTTGTCAGAAGCATACTTTTTTAAACTTTATTATATTTGGTTTATTTGGTCCATTTTTTCTTTTGCAACATGGCTAATATGGAAATGTTTTGTATACATATATCAAATTGTTTTCCTTCTCAAGGTAGGGAATATAGAAAAAAATTTTAAAAAATGTTTAAAATTTTTGTCAATATGTAGTTGAGAAAAATATAAAATTAAACTTAAATGTAAAAACATATCCAACAAAAATCAATTCCTTGCATTGATTCTTTGCACTGCATTCTTTTGGGATCTTCTGGGGTCTTCTGGGATCTTCTAGGATCTTTAGGACTCCAAAGCACTGCACCAGAATGGTGACATGCTAATCTTGCTGATCCTTATTCTTCCCCTTCCGACTTTTGGCTAAAAGCCATAGTAGGTCAGCCTTTCTCTTCCATATTACCCTTCTTTAGAGTCCAAAGTGACAAAGGTAATTCTTAGTGAAGTGTGTAAGAAGGCACAATTTCCTACTCACACCCCAGCCTCCTCTAGTAGTCAGGATTTGGAGCTGAAAGTTAACAACCTTAGTAATCATCAAGCCCAACTTCTTCACTTTACAAAGAAGGAAATAGATCTAGTCACACCTGTAATTAGTGGAAGACTTTAGACTTAAACCCAAATCCAGTGCCCTTTCCATCCCACTGATACAACTTGACAAAGCTAGTCCATATGCCAAAAAAATCTGAAAAATTCTGCTTAGAGAATGACTCAAAGATTCTTGAATATTTAAAGTACTGCCTACTTCACAATGACCAGTTAAGATTTCAGAATCAATAATGAAGCACTATCTCCTGACAAGGGTGATGGACTTGAGTTGTAGAATGAAACATATTTAGATAAAACCAGTGCAGGAATTCATTTTGCTTGACTGTGCCTATTTATTACCAGAGTTTTGTTTTTCTTTTTGGCAGTGAAGGGAAGGGAGAAAGTGGGAGGAAGAGAAAATAGATTTTTGCTAAATGAAATTAAAAAAAAAAAAAACCTACCCCAATAATAAAACTACCTGAGCAATTTGCATTGACGCCACTGAATTCAACTTGAAAACAATGATGATTACTCAGAATCCTCCAATAAAGATTCTCAAAACTCAAGTATTTCTTGACTATTTTTGGTTCTGGGCTTTTCTAATAAAGCTAAATCTGTCTGGATATGAAATGGTAATAGAACAGTCAAAGTCTGCTGATTTAGAGAATTCCCAAGCTCCAAACTATTCCTTTAGTGCTTTCATTAAAATGAAAGCCTATGAACCCATCCTACAGACGTGTTCTCATCACAATTTGGAGGTGTTTAAAGACAATGTAAGTAAGCAGATCACTTCTTGGCTCTGGTAGGTAGTAGCTTTCTAACAGCAAGTGGTCTAGTGGTGGGAAATTCATGGGCTGTTAACCAGGGAACTGAGTCCTGTCTAAGAATTCCCATGAGAGGATGCACATGGTACTGTGGAGAAGTCCATAAGACCTAAACTTCAGTGTTCATTCTGCCTCTACTTTCCTGTGGCTATAGGTGATTAATTGTACTTATGTTCTCTTCTACCAAATGAGGGAATTGGCCTAAGGTGACATAAGGGGTCTTTCAACTATTAATGCTTGGTATGAATCTCAATTTTTTAAAAGGTCCTGTTTTCATATGAACTGATGGAAAGTGAAATAAACAGAAACAAAAAAAAATAATAACAAAGTAAATGGGGAAAAAAGCTCTAAAACTGTAATTATAACCAAACTTGGCCCTGAAGGAGTTGAGAAAATGCCTCTCAAAGAAAATACAGAGCTGGAAGACCCTGGATATGAAATATCACACATTATCAGACATGGCTTTATTGAACTGTGGGGTCTTTTTTCCCTTTAAAAATTTTTGTTAAATGGGACAAGTCCAAGGGTGGGGGAAAGATGTATTTATATACATAAAGGTGATGCAAAAAAGAAAAAGTATGAATAAAAATAAGATCTTTCAATAAAAGTTTCAGCTAGTGGATATAATACTGAGGACTCACCAGGTCATAATGAAAATTCTGTTGTTGAGGTAATTGGGGTTAAATGACTTGCTCAGGGACACACAGCTACTGTGAACTCTCTGAGGCCACATTTGTATTCAGTTCCTACTGCCTCTAGGGCTAGTGCTCTATTCACTAAGCTCCTAGCTGCCCCTTAGAAGGTAAATTCTTTTGTGTCAGGTTCAGGGAGGTGAATCAATACAATGACATATTGACTGATATGTTGACATATAATGTTCATACAAAAAGTCTCATTTACAGTTCCTTCCATGTAGCCAGATTCAAGTTGCCACAATGTAGGGAGGGCAGAAATTTCAGAACTACAGGAAGCTTGCACATATACCATTTTCTTTGTGAGTACAAAATTGATTTGCCTTTTAACATAAGGTTGAATCACTAAGTTGAAAGGATCTCTCTGCTGTCTCTTCCCCCTCCAATTCTATTCTGCATCAGCTTTAGAGACAAAAAAGCACAAACAGTCCTAGCAGAACATTATTCGCGTTCAGATTTCTTAAAATACAGTATCTAACAGAGGGTTCCTGGAGACAGGATCAAGTTGGTCTATTCTATTCCCTAATTCTTATTCGGCCCCCAAATGCTGCTAACCTACCCTTCTCAAGTACTTAGAAGTTTGAGAAAAAGCAAAAAAGGTGGCCAATTGTGAAAAGCCCGAAGTAACTAATACTTGTCCTTGAATTGGTTGAATTGGTGTAAAGAATGCATCTGACTCTCCACTGGGTGCCAGTTCTTTCCAGGGTTGTTGAAGAACTGAAAGCACTAATAAAAGGACCCTTTTTCTTTTCTAAACTTACATAAACACTGATGGGTTGGGATTTAAGGTTTCCTTCTATGCTAAAATTTAGAGCAAAGGAAATAAAGTAGATATAAGAAAATCAGTCACCAAGAGTGGAAAGAGATATTCAAGACTAGGGGCTAGCAAACTACAGCTTCTGGTGGGCTGCCATTTCCTCTATAGGCAATGAACCAAGAATGGCTTTTACAGTTTAAATTTTTGTTGTATTTAAGAATATATATATATAAAAAAATTGTTAGCTTGCAGCCTTACAAGCACAAGCAATAAGCCCAATTTGGCCCTCAGCAGTAATATGTAGACTTCAATCTCTGATCTTTACCCTGATTGGAAGTAGAGGAGAGGCTCAGATGATTTGCTTAGGATAGCATGGCTAAGAAATGTAAAGACTAGATTAGAATCCAGAGCTATGAATTCCCTGGTTTAGAATCCTTTTCCCAGTCCCCCATAATTTTTGTCCTCGATGACCTTTAAATTAATCGTCATAAGCCTGCTGTTCTGGGTCATGAAACTTGGTTCTATTGGAGAGTGTGGTACAGTGCTTACAAGTACTGAATTTAGAAAATCAAGAGATGTAAATTGATAGCCTGGATCTTGACATATATGATGCTGGGCCTTTCTAAGTTTACTTTCTATATTAATAATGCTGCCTATACTACTCACCTCAGTGTTGCGGATGTGGTGCCGTAACACAGGAGCTTTGGTTATATAATAAATGTTAGGAGATATAATTTTTTGGTTGTTGCTGTTTTTTTCCTCTCATACTTTTTTTCACTTTTGATCTGATTTTTCTTGTGCAGTATGACAAATATGGAAATATATTTAAAGAAATTGCACAAGTTTAACCTGTATTAGATTGTTACCTTAGGAGGGGAGAAGGGAAAAGAGGGAGAAAAATTTGGAACACAAGGTTTTGCAAAGGTTAATGTTGAAAACTATCTTTGCATGTATTTGGAAAAATAAAATACTATTAAAAACTTAAAAAAAAAAGGTGCCCCAATATTAACATTAGGCTAGCACTTATCTAACCTTTTTCAGATTATCTTATTGGATCCTCAGTGAGGTAGGTGCTATTTTTACAATTTTACAATCAAAGAAATCTAGGCAGATAAGTAAGATGACTTAGCTAGTGTCTGAGGCTAAATTTGAACTCAGGTTTTCCTGATTCTCATTCAGGGCTTTCTATCCTCTCTGTTGCCTAAGCTTAAAACCATGTTCCTTTCTTTTTTTCCTTTGTGTTGGAATTTGTCTTTTGTTTTAGATTTTAAAATGTAAGTGGATATTGATCAGAGAAATGCAAATTAAGACAACTCTGAGATACCACTATACATCTGCCAGATTGGCTAAGATAACAGAAAAAGATAATGACAAATGTTAGAAGGGATGTGGGAAAACTGGGACACTGATACATTGTTGGTGGAACTGTGAACGGATCCAACCATTCTGGAGAGCAATTTGGAGCTATGCTCAAAAAGTTATCAAACTGTGCATACCCTTTGACCCGGCAGTGTTTCTATTGGGCTTATATGCTAGGGAGATCTCAAAGGAGGGAAAGGGCCCCACATGTGCAAGAATGTTTGTGGCAGCTCTTTTCGTGGTGGCTAGAAACTGGAAACTGAATGGATGTCCATCAATTGGAGAGTGGCTGAATAGACTATAGTATATGAATGTTATGGAATATTACTGTTCTGTGAGAAACGACCAGCAGGTTGATTTCAGAGAGGGCTGAAGAGATGTACATGAACTGATGCTGAGCCAAATCAGCAGAACCAGTAGAACATTATACACAGCAACAAGACTATACGATGATCAATTCTGATGGACATGGTTCTTTCTCTTCAACAATGATGTGATTCAAACCAGTTCCTATTGTTCAGCGATGAAGACAGTCATATACATCCAGAGAGAGGCCTCTGGGAACTGTGTGGATCACAACACAGCATTTTAATACTTTCTGTGAATATTTCCTTGCATTTTGTTTTCCTTCTTAGGGTGTTTTTTTTTTTTCTCTCTCTTTCTAGATCTGATGTTTCTTGTGCAGTAAGATAACTATATAGATATGTATACATATATTGGATTTGTCATATAATTTAACATATTTAGCATGTATTAGATTACCTGTCATCTAGGGGTGGGGGTTGGGGGAAAGGAGGGGAAAAGCTTGGAACAAAAAAAAAAAAAGTTTTGCAAAGGTCAATGTAGAAAAATCATTCATATGCTTTGTAAATAAAAAGCTTTTAATAAAAAAAAATTAAAAAATAAAATCTAAGTGGAAATTGTTTTAGGAGAGAGAATCCACTTACCAGACTATTTGGATTACTGTTCCAGAGTTTTCCGCCCACATAACAAAGTACTTTGTGAGTCTTAAAATTGTTAATAGTAAAGGAATCTATTGTTACTATTAACATTCTGGGTTCAGCCTCCCTATACTTCAAACTTCCAAAATTCATGGATGAAATAGAACACAGAGTATATGGTTTCCCCTGAATACTTAATAACAGTAAAGATTTCTGTAACATGTTAAGGTGTGCAAATCACTTTATGTATTTCCTCATTCATTTTCATAACAAACTAGAGAGGTAAGCACTATTTATAGTTCCATTTTACAGATGAAGAAAGTGAGGCTCAGAGGTTAAGTGGATGTGTCTTAAGTTCACACAGCTTCTAAGTGTTTAACCTCTTGTTTCAAGTCCAGTGATTTATGTACAACTGAGAAACTTTGAGAAGCTAGGAGGGTAGACAGTAAGTAAAAGAAGTTAACTCTGGGATGCAAATCAGGCACTTTCTGGAAGGGCTCCAGCTTGATTTTCCAGTTCAATAGATGAGAGATGTGCTGTAAGTAGGTTTCAATAAATGCTGTTTAGCCACAAAATCAGGACTCAGACTTGAATGCTAAATTCTAATTATTATAAGACAATGCAAAAATAAAAAGAACCGTATTATTGTCTCAAAATTAATATTTTGATTACTTAAAATAATGCTGTTACCTTATGTTCTTTCATTCAAAATACACAACTTTCTGAATTTTTATACCGTTCCTTTCTACATCTAGAAAATGTCTTTCTACAATCCTATTTTTCTAATTTGGAGTTGGAAATGAAGGGACCTTAAAGATGGCTTATTTCAACTCCTTCACTTTATTGATGAGGAAACTGAAGCCCAGTGAAATCATATAGGTTGTAAGGGGCAGAATTGGAATTTGCACGCTATTCCCTGACTCTGAATGTAAAACTATATCACACTACCTCCTACTTGTGTAGAAAAGTCCCTTTAAAACTTGGTGACCATATTCCCTTCTGATATATTTAAACCTGGTATGCAACCATCTGCTAGTAACCTTGTAGTCTGCAATTCAAAACACACATACACACTCACAATCTCACAAACATTTACATATCTGTACATGAATTCTACCCTGCAACTTAAGAAAAACAAATCAGGCTGGAGAAAGCAAATAACACTGGTAAATGTTTACTTTCCAAAACACTTATTTTCAGATACAGGCAGAATCACAGATCATATATTAGAGTGTGAACCACTGTCACCAACTTGCCTGGTGTGGTTGTCTTAATGACAAATACATAGAGAACTGGGGGCAGGGGAAAATAGGACAGTTTCTACACACTGATTTTTAACCTTTGGAATAAGGTATCTGTTTTAAGAAATACATTTCCAGTGGAAAAGGGTATACTTTCGTCCCATCATAAAGAGTGAAGCCACTAATCAAGGCCTTGGCTCGTCCTGGCCTGAGTGGTGAGGTGGAGGAGTATACTTCCCTTCTTTCATTAGCTTCTCCTTCTGCTTCATGACTGTTCCCAAGCGTTCTATCTGCCAGTGGAAAAATATATAGCCATTAAAAACCATTTATAATCATGCAAGTTATAAATAAAAAAAAATTCAATGGGCAGTCTACAACATCTCACATGGATTATAGTTATAGAAAAAAGAAACAATTATAAACCTAGCCTATGTCTTATAACATCCAACTTAATACCATTCAGACATTAGACACCTATCATGTGCAAAATCTTATGGTGGTGGTCAAAGGAGGGAGTGGGGTCAAATACTGATGCACTCTCTTTAGATTGTCTTACAACGCAACAGAAGAATTCTACATTTTCTCCAAGGGAGGAGAGAGGGGAAGGAAAGATGACTAAGCCATCTTCAATGAGTTCAGGAAAATTATCTAAGAACCTGGGCTATAGAAAAAGATTTTAGTCTAGGTTCCAGGCAACCTCTTTACTAAACTCTTACTTTGATATCTAACCATGATATGGAAATAATCCCAGGTAGCTCTCCAATAAAGCAGCAAGTTCTGGTAGAGTCTACCAACATGGGCCTAATGAGAGAATCTGTCTGTTGTCCCTAGACCCCAAGAGCTAGGTTTAGAGAAGTACCCTATCCAGGAGAGCTATAGGCAATTCTTTAATTCTTGATTATGTCACAAAGATGTGACAATCTGAATATGTTAAGAATATTCCAAATGATAAAGTCACAGATCTTTTTGGTATTTCACTCTTCATGTATTGTGCACAGATTATCATTCTGAAGTACTTAGAAAATAGAAGCCCAACAATCTTAATACCATAGGATGATGTGTTGCCCCTATACCTTGGGCAAGACCTAGAAGCCCTAGAAGACTAGCATCTCTTGATACAAGGCTATCTTGACACTTGACCACTTTGTTTGGTCAGTGGCTAAAAGAGGAATAAAAGATGGACAAGAGCTTAATAAGTTAGACTTCAGTTTAGGAAGGTTTCTTGTTCTGGCTCTGCCAATAACTATTCATAATATTGGGCACTTCTCCTCCCTTCCCCAACACCAGGCCTCAATTCCTTTTGTATAATGAGAGAGTAGGATTAGGTAGTTTCCAAGATTTCTTTCCATCTCTATCATTATGATTAAAAATTATGATTAATTTTTTAAATGCACCGATGTTTAAAAAAAAAAAAAATCAATCACTCCCTATGACATTGACTCTTCTTCCTTGCACCTGCTCCCCCACCAAATAAAAATTTAAGCCAAAACGGATGCTTTGTCCACATCCGACTACAAAGACTTCACTTCACCTCACCCCAATATTCTACCCTCTTTTTGACACAAGTAGGTATGCATCACTCTGAAGTCTGACTTGTGGTCTGCACCCATCAGCACTCCGAAGTCTTTCAATATTGTTTTCCTTTGTCACTGTAGCCATCATGTGAACTATTCTCCTCATTCTACTTGTTTCCCTCTGTATCAGTTTCTAGGATTCTAATTTCTTACATTTTATTTAGTAATTTTTAGTAAGTCTTTTAAAACAACGATTTTTTAAAAAAACAGCTAAGATCTTAAAATGATCAACAAATGATTTAGAACAAAAGTGAGAGTAAGACATATTTTGTCCTAAAAAACAGTTGGAAATGGATCCCTACAATACAAACTAAACATCTCTGTTCTAAATGAGTATATATCAGAGACTCCCCTTCTTCCCTCACTTCAAGAATGAAAGGTCTCCAGGCAAGGAAAACTTTATTTTCTTATCTGCTACAACTTCTGGTGAAAAGAAACAGATATACTGCTTGCTTGTCTCATAAGATCAAAAGATGGTATTGATGTCTCCTTTGTAAATCTCTCCATTGAGTGTGGATGAAGTTTCAAAGGGGGATCCTTGGGTTGCCCTTTTCTTATTTCATCAGTTCACTTCCCTAGTCAGGCTGATCAAATATAACACTACTGATCTTTAGGGCATGGACTAATCCAGGACTGTTTTCTAACAATGGGGCAGGGTAGTACTTATTACATATACTCTTGTACACCAAGGTCCTTGACCTGGAATATCTCCAACTGATGACTGTGAATAGTAGCCTCTGGGACCAGTAGTGATTTTCCAACTCTAACCTGACCATGCATGTGTGAATTATGTGCACCCATCCAGACACAAAGTGAAATATCTAACTCTGTGATTCTAATCTTTCTAGAGAGGATGAGGAGTTTGAGGGGCAGGAATATATTTACAGACAAGAGGTGGACTAGATGAAGTGTTTCTCAGATTCAGCATTTCTATGAACTCTTAGGTTTCATGTCAAACCAGGGTTAACCATCTAGCTTGTGTTTCTTTACTCTAAAAGGAAACAAGAATGGGTCTCAATAGCATGAAGAGTTCCTCCTTATTTTAGCATCTATTAAAAAATTCAATTCAAAATCTCTATCAATCTGTCAAAATATCTATCAAAGAATGACCAAAAATCGTTACCAGCATAGCTTGTTACTATTGTTGCTCATGACCAGCAGATGGGAAATTTTCTTGCATCTGACTTTAAATCACTTGAATAGCAAGAAGGTCACTACTATGACAACCAAGTATGCATTGGTAGATGAAGCCGCAGTGGACACCAATACTACACTCTTGCTAGTATCTTACAACTGGTGGGACATGCCCAAGTCACCTGCTTTTTAGGTCATAATAGTTATTTCCTAAATAGACCAACTTTATACTGAATTCAGCACTAGGATGAAGAGCACTATGCTGTTGCTGTTCAATTGTCCAATTTTTTGTGACTTCATTTGAAGTTTTCTTGGCAAAATAACTGGAGTGGAAAACTGAGGGAAACAGGGTTAAGTGACTTGCCCAGAGTCACATAACTAGTTAAGTGTGGGTAGCTGGATTTAAACTCAGGAAGATGAGTCTTTCTGACTCCAGGTCTGCTGTCTATTTGCTGCACCAAGCCATAGTACAATCTAATATGTTTTCATGCACAACAAACTGAATTAATGAACACGAATGGACATAAACTGAGCATTTCCCAAAGAACAGTTATCCATTCCTCCCCTCATATCCTCACCGTTTTCCGCCTATGCAAACATTCAATGAAATCATCATATTCCAGTTTGCATTCTTTCTTAGCTCGGGTCATACCAATTCCATGGGCACACTCAATGAATTCCTTCTCAAAAGCATGACATCGGGCTGGCATTTTGTAAGGTTGTTCGGCACTCATAATTGTCATCCATTTGTCAACATTGAGGCCCAGCCGGCTTTGAATATCAAAAAATGGCATGGCTGCAGTAAAAATTAACAAGAGAAACAATATTAAACAATAGAAACTAAGTATAAAACAATAAATTTCAGAAAAATGCTAATTAACAATGACAGATGGCCTTTGAGACAAAGTTTTTTTTACTACTCAACTTAATTTCAATGTTAAAATCCTACCTTTGATTCAAGCCCAAACTCAAGACTACTTCTTCCACAAATTCTTCCTGCTCCTTCAACAGGAATTTCTTCCTCAAAATTCTTAGAGTTCTTTGAATATACTTTCTTTTTGCATTTATTAATTTGAATTACAATTATTTGTGTTGATTTTCCCCTTAATCCTGCACAAACTTCTTGATGGCAAATACCATGCTCTGCTCCACCTTTGTGTCTCACCCAATACCTAGCATAGTCTGATCTGTACATAATAGGTGCTAACCTTTTGTGGAATTTTAAATTTAAAACTAGCACACAGACATAAGAACCAAATAAGAGAGAACATATTTCATCAGAAAAGTACTGTGCCAGATAAGTGATTTTCTCAGGAAAAAAAATCTAAAAATAACATCTTTCTACTGGCTCCACAAATTGCTTCCTTAAATAAAAGCCTCCTGTTAGGAAAAGAAAAAGTGTTGGATTTATGAGAAAGCTACATCCCATCTCTGACATAGACTAAATGTGTGATTAGGTAAGTCACTTATTTAACCTAAGTCTTACATTCCTCATATCTAAAATGGTAAGTACTCATTTCATAGGGCTGCTATGAGGATCAAATATATGTAAATATTTGTAATTACTAATATATGTAAAGTATTTTGCAAACCTTTCAAGTACTAGATAAATGCTGGTTAGCAATTATTAGAATCTGATGTGCAATATGAAGTATCAACTCAATTCAAAAATATTTTTGTCCATACATGCAAAAGGCATGGCAGCTGACTATGGTTTATTGCACCATCTCTCTTTGATTCAATATCACAGTGTTAAGTGGTCAAAAGGAAAAGGTCTACAATCCTGGAAAAAGGACTAAATTTAGAATCAGAGGAAATGGATTCAAATCCCACAATATTAACTTATCTATGTAACTTCAGGCAAAGCATTTCATAGTTGGACTTTATTATAGCTTGCATTGATATAGGCTTTAAGGTTTGCAAAAATGATTTATACACACTGGCTGTCCTAATGTTCAAGATCCTTCCCTACCCCAGATGAGAGATGCATCTTACAGAGGAGGTTATCAGGCTCAGAGAAATTAAGTGACTGGTCCAGAGTTACAGAGCTTCCAAGTATTTGTGGTAGGATTCAAAGTCAGGTTTTTTTGAGTCCAAGGGCAAAAAATATACACACCCACACCCACTTGTTCCACTATATTCTGCTGCCTCTCAATAAAATGAAAAAGTTTAACTAAATGCTGTCTAAGATACTTTCCTGCTTTAAATTCATTATCCCAAATATGAAGGGTATTTTTGTCTTTCTTTGTATATCCAACATTTAGCAAATGCTTGGCGCATAGTAAGAGCTAAATAAAAGCTTGCTGATTGGTTGACTGGCTCATTTGATTTGCAATGAAGAAAGGTTGAATTTGAAGTATTTTAGCAAGATTCTCATGGAATTGACAGGAAAGGTCAGAATATATGGTTTAGAAAGAACAAAGTCCTTGTTGTCCTTATGGACCTGAGACCTTAATAGAGACAAATAACTCAATGCAAAATGATGGATAAGTATGTAGCATTTCTATGACATTTTAACTATATATAAAATGCTTTCCATTCAACAATCTTCTAAAGTAAATATAGGGATCACAATCCTCATTTTCAGATGAGTAATCTGAGGTTCAAAAAAATACTATGGAGGACATGATCACAAGTTAGATACCTTCATTCATTCAACAAACATTAAATGTTTAGCACAGGGAAAACAAAGATAAAAAATTACACCAGTTCTACATTAAATCAGTTTACAATCTAAAAAGAGAGGGATAAAACATGTACACAAATGAATATTACAAAGCAGAACAAATCAGCAGCAAAGAGATCTGCCAAAAATCCTGAGAAAAATGTAGGAAGAGATCATTTACAATTGGGGGAATCAGGAAAGGTTTAGTGGAAGAGGTTGTACCTTAGCTGGGCCTTGTGGAAAAGAGGGTATCAAAAAGCAAAAATTAGGGAGTGTTTTCAAGAGCAGGAGCAGCAGTACAAGGGCTAGAAAGCTGGGCCTGGGCTCAGGAGGGCCCAAGTTCAAATCTGACCTCAGACACTTATTAGCTGTGTCACCCTGGATAAGTCACTTAACTGTCTGCCTGTTTTCACATCTGTAAAATGAAATGGAGAAAGAACCAGCATCTTGCTCTAAAAAACAAAGTTGGAATGACTAAACAAAAAAAGGAAGTTTTTTCTGATGTATCCCAGCAACTAAGATGGATTTCACAAATGTATGCAGGGAATGAGGAATTTGGAGAAATATGGGAAGGTCTGTGTGAAAGTAAACAGAGTCAAGAAAATAAAATAAATTTCTCCAGCAATGACCCAAAGGAAGCTCAGATTCTGTTTCAGACACTTAGTGTGTAACCCAGGCAAGTCTCTTAATCTTTGTGCCTCAGTTTTCTCATCTGTAAAATAAGGTTGGATTCAATGGCCTCTAAAATGCCTTCTAGTCGGAAAAACAAAGATACAAGATTTGCATTACATAAGGAAGTACAAAGGCCCTGACACATCAGGGAGAGACTCATAGAGGGAAGGAGGGAGAGGGACCGACGAGACAGAGAGTTAGAGAGACACAGAGACGCAAATGGAGGGAAAGGCTCCCGCAGGGCCGTCTCAAAGGGGCCGGCCCACCCGAGCTGTCTGACCTCTCTGGGCCTGTTTCCTCATCTCTTAACGATCCAGAGTCTCACAGGAGACTCCCGAGTGCAGGTCCCACATCTGCCCATCAGCAAAGGGGTGCTGTGGGTAGATGATGGGCCTGGAGTTCAAATCCGACTTCTGGGTGAAGACACTTAGCCTCTGCCTGCCTCAGTCTCCCACTGTGTAAAACGGGAATAATGCCAGGCTCCCTCTAGGAAGGGTCCAATGAGACCATCATTGGGAAGCTGAGCTTGCTGGCTCTTGGCCTTGGGAGGAAGGCTTCCCGGGGGTGAGGAGACACAAGAAACGGCCTCAGGGGCCACTCTCCCCTAAAATAAACAGACTCCGAGAAGTCGGGTGACCAGCTAGGGGTCACTCAGAAGGTGGAGATCCCGCCCCCTCCCGTTGGGCTAGGCCAGGTCAGGCAGACACAAAAGGCCCTGGCAAGAGCGTGTAGAGATCTGGTCCATAGATCGGTCCGCCTTTCCATCCACCCGCAACCCAGGGCGGGCACCGAGGGTCACCTGCGGCCTAGTCCAAACGCTGCGTCCCCTTCCTTCACTAGTCTCCGTTGTCCTACAGGTTCTTCGCGGCACCGCAGGCCGTAAAGCGTCGTCGTAGCCTCACGACACCCAGAGTCCCCGCCCCTTCGCGCTGATTCAGCCCTCGCGAGGAAAGACCACAGCTTTTATTCTGCGTAGGTGCCAGGGAAGATGTTCTAGGGGAAGGGAGAGAGAGGGCGGAAAGAGGAAGGAGAGGTGGGGAGAACCGACCGGGCTTGGACGAAACCATGTGGGCCACTCCTCGAGGGAAGGGAGGGTCGGCGGGTACCATTCTGCAGTCAGGTGGGAGTGGGATCGGAAATCTTATCTGTTCATAGAATTTATATCTTTCCGAAAGAATTTGAGAGATATCCACCCAACAGACCCAGTATGGGGAATTGATTGGGCACTTGAGAGGCAGGAATGAATCCAAGTTTCTTGCTTCCAAATCTTATTTCCCTTCTGTTGGAGTAAGGATAGGAGTGATGGAAAAGGAAAGGCTGGCCTGAAATCCAGAAGGAAACTTTCGGGATTTATTATTGTTAATCATTTTATTATAGAGTGACAATCAATAGAAACAATCACACACGAGTATTTATAACATGTATCTACATATAGCATTTTTAAGTTTTGCAAAGTGCTTCATATATTCTCTCTTTTGAGCTAAATAAATTTTACATAAAAGGAAATCCTATTTAAGAGATCCTCAGAATTAACAATTAAGTCGTTTTTATTCTGAGTCCTTGTCTAAAATTCTATCATTTCTAACATTTTCTACTTTAAAAAAAATGTTGCAACTCTTCATAGTTCCCATTCTGCAAATCTTGCTTTGTGTATCCCTTCATGTAAGCCTTTCCATATTTTTGTATGCTTTATAGCACTGTACTATTCCATTATATTTATATACATATCTTAATTCAATCAGCTATTCTCCAATTGTTAAGACATAACTTGTTTCCAGTTCATTTTTTTCTAGTATAACCCTAGGTCCAAAGCCCATTAGTATGGGACTCTCCCTTGATGGAGATCAGTGTACCTGTGTAAAGGTTCTCTTCTGGAGTCTCAGGCCTCTAGTTTTGAGCGCGTAAAGTGGAAGAACCAACCATTTTAGGTTGCTGAGGAAAAAGACTTTGGGAGCTGGCATTCTCTATCATGTCCCTATTGAGCATTCTCCAGTAGTCTTTGGAAAACTTCCCTTTGGGTGAGCTCTAGGACTCCCTCTTTTGGTTGAATTCCCTCAGTCACAATGGGTGAGGAGCTCTTCCACTAGGAATTATCAGGTCTGTATTTTCCTAAGGAGTGTGGGGGATGCTCAGGAGGACCAGTATCTCTGGTGAGGGACTCTTTCTTACACATCTTTAGTTTCCACCTGATTCACCCAACTCTCACCTGTGGCTCCAACAAATTCTAGTGTGTGCAGTACCAACCCCACCCCAGCCAAGTGTCCCAGCAGATAGCCTGAGCCAGGGTCAGGCTAACAGACAGCTCTTAAAGATGTGAGGTGTATCTAGCTCAAGCAGGTGAAGACTTCCTCTGGTGTTATGGACAGATGTGAACAATTTGTTCCAGCAGCTAAAGAGGGGAATGAAGCAGGTTCTATGGAACACTTAAGAGTTTGGTCAGGGGGTAGTTAGGTGGTACATCGAATAGAGCGCCAGCCCTTAAGTCAGGAGAACCTGAGTTCAAATCTGGTCTCAGGCACTTAACACGTCCTGGTTGTGTGACCCTGGGCAAGTCACTTAACCCCAATTGCCTCAGGGGAAAAAAAAACCTGGTCAGGGTTTGAAGATGGCAAGCTACCCTTTGGGAGGCATCAGTACAGTGGGAAGAGGGCTGCATTTGAAATTGGGGCTTTCTAGGGTCATAGGACATACATTTAAATCCTGGACCTGCCACTTAACTGTGTGACCACAGAAAAGTCCTTCCACCTCTCAATCTGTTTTTCTCCATTGTAAAAGGGGAGTGTTGAGAGATGATTTAAAAGTTCCTTCTAACCCAAATCTATGATTCCATGATAATGATTGACATGCAATTCTTTGTATTTTTGTTATATTTAAAACTTGTTATAAAACTTAAAATATTTAAAATTTTTTTAAATAAAACTATTTTCTTGCTCTTCAGAGCATTCTAATGGAAGAAAAACTACTCTTTTAATATGCATAGTCAAGCAAAACAAAATCCCAAATGGGCACTGACCAAAAAATGTTTCATTTTTTGCACCTCTTGAGTTCACCACATTCCTGGCAGGAACTGGGTAGCATGCTTTATTGCTGGTTCTCTGCAATTGTGGTTGATCAATTTGCAATATTCTTAATTTTATTGGGGTAAAATATAAGCTAAGAAAATTTGAGTAGGTTGTGTTAGAATATTATATTGAGGTAGTACAGCAGATAAGGGGGTCTGGGCCTGGAGTCAAAAAGAACTGATTTCAAATTGTCTCAGATGTAGTACTAACACTGGGCAAGTCACTTACCTCTTATCTGCCTGCTTCAACTGCAAATTGGGGATAATAGCATCTCTTACAGGGTTGTTGTGAAGCTCAGATGAGTTATTTGTAGGGCTTGGCATAGCAGATAACGCTTATTCTAAGAGAAGGAGGGCAGTTTGACTTTTCTTTAAAGGGGGGCAAGGACTACAAAAAAGTTTGAAAATCAATCCTGTGGAAGAGAGTAAAAGTATGACTATGCCCACTTTGTGCTAACATCCACCCCCTTTTTCCCTCTTTTCATAGCCCACCTCACCCCCGTTCTGGTACAGGTCTTCATGACTACAAACCCAGGATGCAGTTAGTCTCTCATCTCACACATTAAAATATGTATTTTTCTCCTATTAGGATGGGCAAGAAAATATATTTTAAAATAATTTCTTAAATGTGAAAGTATTTTGGAGATACTGTTTTCCAGACTAAGACCCAGCAATCAGGCTGCACACCTGGGCTGGGCCTTAACAATCCTTTGCACTCTGGAAATGACCCTCTGGCAAAGTGTATTGCTTGGACCAGCACCAAGTGTTCCCTGAGGAATTTAGCTCCCTTTATTTTCCAGGGCCTTCTATCCCACACACACAATCCCTGTTTCTTGTCCCTGACAGGTACCACACTCCATTCCCATCAGAAAACTCTGGTTCTGGGCCCTGAAGGGTGGCTTCAACCTCCCAAAGCATGAGATGATGTTTGTGCTTACCGGACCAAAGAACACCTGTATTGTTCCAAGAAATGCTAACTCCTCCCAAGATCTACGAACTCAGTGTTGTGGGCAAACCCCTTCCAGGTGCGAATTCCGGGTTATGTAATCAGGAGGCCTGCCTTCTTAGGGAATGGGCTTTCACATGCAGACATCATTTTTCTCACTCTGAAATGAACTAAACTTCTGTTTGACATCCCCATTCCCCTGCTAATAACCTACTTTGGCTCTGGCTCCCTGCAGTTTAGAAGGATATGTTAAATCACTAAGGCAATGTTAAAGGCAAGAGAACTTTTAATCTATACAACATTATCAAATATGCATTTCACCTTAGAAGGATCTGGGGTTGGCCTGCTGAGGCAGCCTAGAGTAGTAGGGAAGCAGTCCTAGTCATGAGCTTTGCCAGTATCTTGCCCACCAATCTCTCTTCACACTGCCCTTCACTGCTGAGGGCAATCACCAAAGTACCCAACCCAGGTGTCATCCTGGAATCCTTACTTTCTTACCTTCTATTTTTTAACCACTTATTTCACTGGTCAGGAATACAATGTGGACACAAAAGGACCTGCTCTGTCATCCATACTCAGTGGTTTGGGGAATCAGAAAATTGTCACTTAACCAAGGTTACAAAATAAATATACATCACAACCTAAAAACTCTTAAAAAATAAATATCTATTTTTATAATTTTTTTAAATTGACAAACAAAATCTCTCCCTCCCAACTTCTTCCTCCCCTTTGGGAAAAAGAAATCTTGCCTAAGGTGCTGAAAGCATTTCAGCCCTATTTGCTCTATTGTTATGCCTTGGAAATTGGCAAATACTACAGATCTGGGTATGATTTATTGTTTCATTTATTAGCATAGTATCTAGAATTAAGTAACAGAGAAAACCTCAATAATCAGGATGAAGCTGAAAAGCATGTCCTGCTTCCATTTTTTTTTCTGGGTTAAAGGTTGTTAAACATTCACCAGCATACCCCTGCTTATAACAAATATGTACAGTCCAACAAAAATGCATTTCCTTGTTGGTCATGTCCAAAACCATGCATCTTCAATCAGGAGTAGCATGCTTCATCATCAATCTTCTGGAACTGAAGTTAATCACTGTATTGATCAGCATTCTTCACTTTTTTCTTTCTTCTTCTTTTTTTTTTTTTTTTTTACAATATTGCGTATACATTTTCTCTTCAGTTTGTCCATTCATACAATTCTTCCTAAAATTCACCAAAAGCCTTTTCATTTCTTATAGCACACTATTTCATTATTTAGATGCCATAATTCATTCAACCAACCCCCAAGTGACAGTCTTCCCTCCCCCTCCACCCCCAATCCACTTCTTTGCCACCATGAAAATGATAATAAAAAACGTTTGTGCAGTTTAGTGATTCGGAGGACAAAGTTCCAAATTGCTTTCTAGGAGTGCCCAGGCTTGGCTTCCAGGTTGAGGTAGGATTTCATAAATGCCAAAAGGCCCCTGATGGACTGAAAAGGGGGAAGGTGGTGTTTCAGGTCAGGAACCTTTTAAAAAAAAAAACAGACTTAGAAGTTATGCAAATGGGATCAGAAGAAAAGAGATATGTTTAAGTAATCTGGTGATGACTTTGAAAGGGTGGCATGTTAGTTCCCAAATTAATCCTTAAGTTTACAAAATACATTCCTCACAAGAAGCCTGTGAAGCGGGTAAGATAAGTTTTATTACCCTCATTTCAGTAGGAAAAGAGGCAGAGAAAGGAAAAATGAATAGCCCTGGGTCAAGAGCTAGTTAAGTGCATCTTCTGGAGTTCTTGGTGGTCCGGAGGAAGAAGGCCCAAGAAAAGCTTTACTGGAGGTAGCCTGGGGGCTTGGAAGGCTGAGGGCAAAATCAGAAACTTCAACTGGGTCCTGAGTCAGAAGATGTGGGTTAGAATCCTAGCTCTGCTTCAGAAGATCATGGCCAAGTGACTGAGTTCACAACTTTCTGGTTGGGAGGTTAGATAAGCCACAATCCTTTCAGTCTAAATCTTGTGAAGCTGTCGGGCAGATAATTAGATAAAATGAGAAGCGACTAGCTGACACATTGTCAGGACTTGAATTCAAACCCCTAGCCCTATATGCAGATAAACCACTTCACCCAAGTCTCAGCTTCCTCACCTTCAATATGGAAGAGCCCCGACCTCTGGGGGCTGCTGCTGGGGGTCAGCAGTGATGCCCACTGGCTGCAGCTTGGGCGCTTTTGATAATCACGAATTGGAGGAAGGGGTAGTCATGTGGTGGTGGCCACATGGTGGCACTGCCCAGGGGGGCATCTGAGAAGCCTGGGGGGGGAGGGGCAGAGAACTCTCAAGGTCCCTTTTACAGGGAGCTCCTGATATTCTGGCTGGCACATCGAAGACTACAGGAAATGGGCTGAGGGCAGCCACCAACAAATGGACAAGATCATCTCTGACCAGAGGATTCTAGGGACTGCTGGACTTTGTGTGCGGTTTACTAAGTCAATGTGAAACCAACTGGGAAACAAGGATAGAGATGTGGGCAAAGTCACAGTTTAAAGCCTGAGAGCCACAAAGAACCCTGAAGATCATCTAACTTAGGGGTTCTAGATCTTTTTTTTTTTTGTCACGGACCCATCACTTCCCCCCCTTTGAAAGTCTGAAGCCTATGCATCCCTTCTCAGAATTTTTAAATTCATAAAATATGGAGGATTACAAAGGAAATTATGTCAAAAATTACCCCTCCCAAAAGGGACCCATCTGTGCAAGAATGTTTGTGGCAGCCCTTTTTGTAGTGGCTAGAAACTGGAAACTGAAGGGATGCCCATCAATTGGAGAGTGGCTGAATAAATTATGGTATATGAATGTTATGGAATATTATTGTTCTGTAAGAAACGACCAGCAGGACAATTTCAGAGAGGCCTGGAGGGACTTGCATGAACTGATGCTGAGTGAAATGAGCAGAACCAGGAGATCATCATACACAGCAACAATATTACATGATGATCAATTCTGATGGATATGGCTCTCTGCAACAAAGAATTGTCTCAAACCAGTTCCAATTGTTCACTGAAGAAAACCATATACACCCAGAGAGAGGGAAATGAAATATGGACCACAACGTAACATTTTCATGATCTCTATTGACATTTGCTTGCATTGTGTTGCCTTTCTCTGATTCTTTTTTTTTGTAGATATTTTTTTTCTTGCATAACTGCTCAAGCATTTCAACATTATTAACATGTAGTGGACTTCCTGCCATCTAGGGGAGGGGAGGGGACTGGGGGTAAAATTTGTAATGGAAAGCTTTGTAAAGATCAATGTTGGGGAACTACCCATACATATGTTATAAAAATAAAAAGCTTTAATAAAAAAAAAAGAAAAGAAAAGAAAATTACCCCTCCCCCAATTTTTAAAAAATTCAGACCAGTTTAAGAATCCTAATTCAATTCCTAAAGTTTTCGTGTGAAGAAACTGAGATCCAAAGAGTTAAAGGGACCACCTAAGCTCACATAGGTGGTGAGTAGAGCTGGGATTTAAACACGATCCTATTTAGAATTCAGACTTCTTTTCACTACATCAAGCTCCCTATGATCCCTAAAGCTCCTGGTCACCTAGGCTCAAACTAGGAAATACCTTTGGATTTCTCCCCAATCTCAATGGCCACTTTCTCCATGAAGCCTTCTCCAACTATTCTCCACCAAACACACACACACCTCAGGAATTTATCTCACATATTTTATTTTATAATTAGCTGGGTATCTTATTCTCCTCCTGGAATGTAAACTCCATTAGGTAAAAGATAGCATCTAATCTTAAATTTATATTTGTCCTTGCTCCTGGAACAGCCACGTAGTGAGTGCTTAATAAACCTTGAAAGGATGAATCAGTCACATCCAATGAAGAAAAGTCCCCTCAAGGCTTGCTTCTTTTTTTCTTCCTCTCTATTCCCACTGCTTCTTACCCTTGCTCAGACCCTCACCATTAACTAACTAGTTTCTTCAAATCAATCTAATATTTTTGTCATCAGTTTAGCTTGATGCTTAATCACCATACCTCTGGTTCAAAACTAACCTTTAATTGCCTGCCAAACAACAGCCAAAGGCCAAGGTCCCAAACTACCTTTTCAGGCTTCTTCAACATTACTGCTATGTTCCAACTTGCTATTCCCCAGACTAAACTGCTCACTCCACGCTCGCCACCTACAATGTCCTTCATTCTTCCTGCCTGTTAAAAACCAGCTTCAACACCATTTTCTGAATGGAACCTGCCCCAAGTTTCTCTAGCCAAGTCATCTTTCCATCTCTGAAATCTATTATATGATAGACTCTTTGTGGTACCATCACTCCCTAGTGGCCTGAGGTCTCAGATATTTATGTATTCCCCATTACAAGGTCCCTTTCCACCAAGTACTGATCCAAACAGTTAAGGACTCTCTTTGAACCTCCCCTCTTCCCAATCTGCCCTGCCCACTTCTCAGCACACTTTCCCAACAGTAATATGAAAATGGAAATTGTAGCTTCATTGATGTTTCTTGAACCAAAGATAATGGATATGAGGGCCTGGAGGAAATGATGGAAGTCCATTAGGATAGATGGATAACAGGGAACATTTATGAAGTACCCATAATGTGTAAGGCACATGATAAGCAAGACAAGGACCACCTAGTCCAAATTCAGAATCAGCTCTTCTCCTTATGGAGTAGAGAGGGAAAAGAAAGGAGAGAAGTACATTATTATGGGTGACGTGCTGTCTTTGAGTAGGAAAGACTAGAGTTTGAACCATTCTAGCTAAAATACAAGTCCATTCACCTTTTTCATGGGATTTAATTATCTTTGGACTACTCATCCTACAAAGTTGTAAGGAATGTCATAAATACCAAATATATATGGCTACATCAATGCAAGTTGTGGTGAGATGGCCACCTCAAACATAATACAGCATAGTGCTGAAAGGCTTATTCTCTACCTGTTTTTAGCACCAATGAGCAAGTCAATACCAAACGACCAGGAACACCATCACAATTAAATTCATAAGGCATTTATTAAATACCTATTATGTACCAGGCACAGTGCCGGGTGCTGATGATGCAAAGACAAAAACACAACTGTCCTTGCCCTTACTGTCCACTGGGCCTAGCAAACAGGGTGCCCCACTTCATACCATTCCCGTTTGGGCCAGAATGGCTTCTACTTGGCAGCCAAATGGCACCCGGCTGGAACCAGGAAGATCTGACACAAGTCCCACTTCAGACACTTACTAACACTGCCCAACTCTGCACATTTAACCTTTGCCTCAGTTTCCTCAACCATAAATCAGGGATCACAATAATATCTCCCTCCCTGGATTGTAAGGAGCAAATGTGATATTTGTAAAGTGCTTAACACAGTGCCTGACACTTAATGCTTATTGTCTCTTGGACCTGCTTAGTGACAATGCCTGGATTTGTCTCCATTAAGTCCCCAGGCTTCCTTGGGTTAACTACTATCAGAAGATTCTAATTTCTAATAAGAATACACGAATGCCATCTTAGGTATTCTCAAAGGTGAGGGTTCTTTTTTGTTTTTAAAAAAACAGTGTTTCTGAGGAAACCAACAACCAGCAGACCTAAAGTATAAGAATTTTTCCAACAGTAATAGTTTTTTTCAATTAGTTCACTAGCTGGAAAAATTCTTACTGTTTAATAGTTGTCCTAAGAACTCATTATCACCACTCAGGAGCCTGGAAGTCTCCTTCTGTGGGGTTAGGTCAGTTCTGTGCTATGGATGCAGAGATGTCTAGGGCCAAAGAAAGTACTTTCCCCCTGCTACCATCTAGCTCATTCATTCTGAAGCTAGCTCATTTTTACCTACTGGACAGGCTGGGAAAGCCCCTCCTATTCCCATAAATTCCTGGTTAGGTTTTCCTTGCCAGGATCTCAAAAAAAAATCAGGGTCTATTTCACTCTTCCTTGTCACAGAGCAGGAAAGGGCCATCCAACTCCTACAGTTTTAGCAGTTGGCAGAATCAGGACTCAAGCCCACTGACTCTCAAGTTCAAATACTGTCCATAGCACACTGTCTGTGCTCTGAGCTTTGCAAACTACTCTAATCATCTCAACTTTTATCACTCTGTTAAAGCTGGTAACTATAACAGAGATAAGAGACATGTCCTTTTACCTCAAACATCCTCTTCCCTGCTTCCCACTTATATCCCTTTAAGGTATTAACCTTAAATCTCAACTCATTTGCAGAGCTGAACTGAGAGAAACCCTGGAGAAGAACTCAAGATAGATCCTCTTGGCTAAGGGCAGCCCTTCTCATCTGAGGGTGCCAAGTCATACCCACCCAACCTGTAATATGGAAACCAATTTTATTCAAAATGAACATGGAATTTGGGTCAGTAGACTTTGATCCAAAATTCTCAGTTGTTTAACAATGGGGTAAGTGACTTTTATAAAATGATGAGGTTGAACTCAATAATCTCCAAGCTCCTTTCTAGTTCTGACATATGATAAACATGACCAAAATTTGAATGGTACTACATGTCTACTGCAGTACATTATGTCTAGCCCTAGTGGAGGTAAAGATAAAGGAAGTCTTTATCCTCAGGAAGCTTATGTTCTAAAAGATCTAACTTCCTAATTATTACTGTTAGCCATTGCCAATTGAAGGAAGAATAAAGAGAGATGAAGCCATTACTCTTGAAACTGAGATAAAATCACTCTTTAAAAATCACCCCTGGGCTGGGGGAGAAAAAACATCATCTTCCATGTCACGTCAAAATCTGGAAATGATTATTGTGGCCTCCTATAAAATCTTATGAATTAAATAAATGGTTGATAACAATATTAAGAAGGCAAAGTAAACAAATAGCTTAAGTATTTTATTGGTTTGCAACTAAGCTTGTTAACACTATATAATGAAAATGTACAAAGGATAACATTGTAGTTTTTTGGTTAGATTTAAGTCAAAGACATTCATCAATAGGCAATCTGTAAATGTGACTATTCCAAAAGGTTTCTCTATGCCGTCTGATCAAGAACAATTGTCTCTGAATATTATCCACCCAGAAGGCATTGGCATACATTTGAACTAAACTCAGCATTTTTCAAAATAAGCCCTAATTTAAAATTCTAGCCTATATTTATAAACTAAAAACATTTAACTTTCAAGAAACAATAATAAATGAAACAAGGCATTGCTGTGGAATATGGTCCTTGACAAGTCACAGTAAAAAAAAAAAAAAAAAAAAAAAGGTACACTGAACTTCTACCTCCTCAAAACAGAGGTTACTTTCTGTCCTTCAACCTTGGAAATTCAAAGGAGAAGAACAGCATGTTATCAACTCAGCGCAGGGTTTGCACACCCTTTAAAAAAAAAAAAAAAAAAAAAAAAATCCAAGCAGCCAAGCACTGAAACATCTTGGAAGAATTTGGAAAAACCTGAATGTGGGATCAGAAATTGTTTCTAGTCTAATGACCCAAGACGAATGTACCGTTACAAACTGTAACAATACGATGCTGGACCAAGCAGGGCCACCCTCATTCGCTTGTGTGACACTGAGATAAGCAAAACCTACTGCTCTTGGGGAAGCCTTTTCTTCAGAGAGGTCAAAAGTGTTGGTGGAGCTCCTGGCTGTGTAAATGAGCACACAAGCCACTGGGAGCTGCAGACTCCACGTGTGTATTTTAAGGCTTGGAGTCAAGGTGTTTTCTTAGCACGGCTAGGCCGAGTCCATAGGTCAAATGATCCTTTCTCCAGCTTGTACTAATTTCATGCTGTGTATAAAACCTACAAGCACAAAAACCCCCTCTCTGTCATCATAATCACATCTATTGTCCAACCTAAATTATGATTAATATTCTGTGCCTGAAAATAGTCCCTGTATTTAACAATAATAGCTACACACAAAACAATCCACGGTTATAACTTCTATGGTCACTAAAACATTATTGATCCATGCAGACCAAAAAATGTTTCTAACCATAATTGTCGTGCATCAAATTCACAGCCAGGATCCCCAAGATCAGAAAATTTGCACAGTACAAATAATAACTTAAAAAGTACACCCACATCTACACACACCCCACACACACACCCCCACACGCACACCTTACAGAACTGGGCTTGGGGAGACGTTCCATCTGCTTAGCGCCAATAAAGGCTTACGTTGCTAAACTGCTGCTCCATGTATTTTGTGTTTGGGAAATATCTCATGGTAGGGCACAGCTGTTTATTGGCTGAGCAGAAAAGAAAGTTATGCTTTGTGGCAACCAGAAAGTTTCAAGGTCTTTCAAGTTATATAAAAATGGACCTGCAGAGATATTTTAAGTGTTCTCAGGATGCAAAGTTGGAGCTGAAATGTGATATCAAACCAGTTGCAAAAGTGTACAGCAGCCATCTCTTGAGGTCAGACCAGGTACCCAGATATGCAAAGAAAATTCAAGACACATCTGCAAAAAGAGAGTGGTATTTCAGTAAGAATACAGTGTTGTACTTCTTTGATATACAAATGGGAATATGGGCAGAGCACTTTATGGCATACAGGTTTTACTACTCACTGAAAGGAAAACTCTCAAGATTTAATCAAATGAACTTGGGCCCATCTCTTCTGCACTTTGACTACTTAAGGACTTTAGGCTCCACCAATGTCCTCCTTCCACCGATGTCTTGTGCTACTAGGCTCTTAAATGCTGTGTCAGTGGTGTGAGTACTAACCTTGGATCTGTTTTCCAAGAGCCATCTAAGGTAAGTTTGAGAAACTTCTCTGCCAGAGGATTAATCAGATAACTAAGGAAGGAATTTTCTTAGCCCCAGCAGCTCAAGACGACCACCTCCTAAATAAAGGAGGACTGCAAGTCTAACTTGATGGAGGGAGCATCCATAATGAGGAAATCACAGACTTCTGATGGACTCAAGTAAACTTTAGATACTTGCAAATTCCACAATCTTCACAAGAAATCCTGAGCACTGCATGAAAAAATTAAGTCAAAGGACCAAACTGAAGGGTTTTAATCTGGAAAAAGCATTATTTGGATTTCTTGGGTGAGTTTAATTGCCTTTTCTCACAACATTCACATCAATGCTCTAATAGGCTGGGGTATTAAATCACCTGGCACCTTATGTTGCAGAGGGGCCTGGCCCAGTTTCACCACTGCCCTCAGCAGAAGACCCTATGGGTCTAGGGCACACAACGTAAAAATCTTTAACTCTCTAGAATTTTTGGAAAAAGAAAAGATAAAGATGACCCTGACAAATGAGTCAGAGGAATCACTTACAGCTTGTTGGCCTTGTCCCATATCGTCGCATGATCTGATCATGTGTGAATTTCACAAAAGATTCATATTGTTCTATGAGGGGAAAAGATACCGTTCCATGCATTGAATCTCAGGGTTCTAATCAACTCCAGAGTCCTTTTCCCCACATTCAAGTTGGTCTCCAAGCCCGCCAGTCCTCCTACAGCCTAGGACCTGCCCCTTCCTCTAGAATTTCACAGCCAATTGCCTGGTGCTCACTTTTCCTAAGCGCTCTCTGTCTTTTAGAGCAAACCTCTGTGAATATCTTCAAAAAACAGTCATGCACTGACAGTGTATGTTCTAGAGAACACTGAACCACACATTCTGCAAGGTTCACCCCCCCTCCCTTTCTGCAGCGCTCCTTTCTCCACCCAGACTCCAAGATTAGGGACTCTCAGGGAGAAAGGAGTATGTTTAGCAGGGTAAACAATCAGCAGGGAAAAGCTCTGCCAGCCGATGTCCAGCTGACTGGGAGGCAGGAGTGAGCTGGCAGCCCAAGGGGCTGGGGGGGGGGGCCCCCACAAGGAGGAAAACAGGAGGCTTGGGCTTAGTGCCAGAAGCTGGACAAGAGAATGTAAGGGGCAGAGAAAGGGCTGACCTCAATTGAAGTATAAAGGGGGTGGGGAATGAATGACTAAATTTGCAGCCAATGGCAAGAAAAGCGCCAAGAGTCATTTGCTCTGTCCCTGGCCTGGTGTGTGAAGGGAAGAACACAGAAAAAGAGAGCCGAGAGAGCAGGCCTGAGCCCAGTGTCCTCAGCCAGCTCTCCCCCTCTCTCTCTCTTCTGTTACTCCTCTCCACCCCACTGCTCCACCCCCCTTTCCTCATATCCAGTGGGGTAATAATCCCTGCAGTGTCCTCTGACTCACTGGTACAAACGACAATTATGGCACTGACCAAATAAAGACCTATGATGTTAGACAGGAAGGCCAGTGATGAGACCCTGTAGGACTCTAGGCAGAGATCATTAAAGCAGTCCAGCAGAACCACACAGAAAATGTGTCCCGAACTGGCTGCTTGGCCTTGGAAAAGTTCCTGAGGCCCACTCCCTGGGAGGCAGCTGAACCAAGTCTCTCCCAGTTTTAAATTCTATGCAGGTAGAAGACCTGACAGTGACTAGAAGGGGTGCTTTAAAACAATGGAGAGGAAATGTCTACTTAAATCCTCTAAGGCCCTTTCCTTTCTCTAAATCCCTTCCTGACCTGTTCTATGTCAAATAAGTAGTTGCTTTAGATCTTCATAAAGTCCCTCTTTTCCTATAGCACCATTCATCTCTCTCTCTCTCACACTCCTTTCAGTTCATTCCCTTATATCACATAGTACCACCATGTCACATTTATGGGGCAAAGTACTATCCAAATGCAAGGTGAGAGTGCTGAGGAGTCTGAGGCCATGGGGGCCCCAAAAGATGCCCTGGGCATGGTCTCAACTGCAGACCTTAAGCTGCTCCTGCCATTGCCCTCCATTTCCAAGAAGCCCATTCTAATCTGATCCCAATGGGTTGGCCTCCCAGTCTGAGGCACACCGGGGGCCAGCCCTCCCAGGTCCTCTGTCATGTTTTTATCAAGTGTGGTTGTGGAACAAGTGCTATGACACACTCCTTGTCACTCACACCAACCAGGTCAAATCAGTATCTGAGTGACTTTGTACTCACAGGATATTTATGTGTATAACAAGAAATCAAGAACTAAAAAAGAACAGCAAAATCAAGTGCCTCAATAGGCAAATGTGACACCTTAAGAAAACTCATAACTGTAGCAGTGAGAACATTGTGATTGTTACTACTGCATGGAAAGCTGTAATTGCATCAGTATAGCACTGCCTCAACTCACCTGCTAATTTTGTATTGAGGATCTGCTCATATTCCTCTCGAATTCTATCTTCATAGTCTTTTAAGAGACGCTCACACAATATACCAACTTGTCGTAATGTAAATGTTGGCTGGTCCTTTTTCATCCAGGATGAACCTAAACAAAAACAAAACAAACAAAAAAAAGCACAGAATCTGTGAAACTGCTGCCAAACTCTCATTCTAGTTCCAAAGCTTAGATGAAGAAGAGCAGGGTTCTGTGCAGCCCCTTGTGGGGCCAACTTAAGAGCCTCATTTTCCCTGTGCACACAGTGGGGTGGAAAAATCCTTGTCACAAGGTTATTGGAATTGATTGAGAGCATATTTATTCAAGTCTGAAAACTACAAATTGTTACACAAGTATAGCTTGAGAGAATAGCACAAACATCCTAAAACATGACACACATTTAATATGAAGTTACAGAAAAGCTTCCAAAGACTTAGACAAATAGATCACACTTTTAAAGTTTGCAAAAATAAATAAATAAATAAATGAATAAATAAATAAAAAAATTGTCAGTTTGCAAAAATGAAACTGACAATAAAAATAAAGAGACTTCAGGGAGGAAGAGTGGTTAATGGAAAGGAGACTGAGTTTGAATCTCTTACAGCATATGTGATGCAAATATAAAATCAGGGGCTAGCCTAGACACCCATGATCCTTTAATCAACTAGTCCAATTTTGTCTTAATGTGAAAAAACTTAAGTCCAAGAAGAGGAGGAGGCTGGCTGAGATGATCAAGAATGTAAATTAGCTGATACAATGTTTTTGGTGGCTCTAACTTTCATTGTAGTTGCATTTTAAAAATTTATTTAAAACTTAAAATACAAAATAGAAAATTGTCATGTGCCTAGCAGAACATGGGAGGATTCAAAATATGCAACAATATTTTCCATTTCAATAAAGCATAAATAATAGTAAAAGGCATTGTATTCAGAACTGTCCATCTTTTCCTTTGCTTCTTTGTAGATTATTCTTTTATTTTCTGCTGTGCACTTTCTACTTCATCCTTTTCTCCCTAACACTTCTCCCCCTCTCTCCTCCCAAAGCAGGCCACAGTTAAGCATGGCTATATTTATGTGTACACAAACACCCCCCCACACACACACACATGTATGTCCAAAACATATTAATATGGCTGACACTCTCCAATCGATAAATGGTCAAAGGATATGAACAATTTTCAGATGATGAAATTAAAACTATTTCTAGTGACATGAAAAGGTGCTCCAAATCACTATTGATCAGAGAAATGCAAATTAAGACAACTCTGAGATACTACTACACACCTGTCAGATTGGCTAAAATGACAGGAAAAGATAATGACGAATGTTAGAGGGGATGTGGGAGGGCTGGGACACTGATGCATTGTTGGTGGAACTGTGAATGGATCCAACCATTCTGGAGAGCAATTTGGAACTATGCTCAAAAAGTTATTAAAACTGTGCATACCCTTTGACTCAGCAGTGTTTCTACTGGGCCTATATCCCAAAGAGAATTTAAAGGAAAGAAAGGGTCTCACATGTGCAAAAATATTTGTGGCAGCCCTTTTTCTAGTGGCTAGAAACTGGAAACTGAATGGATGCCCATCAACTGGAGAATGGCTGAATAAATTATGGTATATGAATGTCATGGAATATTATTGTTCTATAAGAAATGACCAGCAGAATGATTTCAGAGAGACCTGGAGAGACTTGCATGAACTGATTATATAAATAAAATAAAATACTTGACAAAATTGAATATGTGTATACATATTTATACAGTTATCTTGCTGTACAAGAAAAATCTGATCTACAAGAAAAAAAAAAATCTGAGAAGGGAAACATAATGCAAGCAAACATCAACAGAGAGCATGAAAATGTTATGTTGTGGTCCACATTTCATATCCCTTTGACTGGGTGTATATGGCTTTCTTCATCACTGAACAATTGGAACTGGTTTGAAACATCTCATTGTTGAAGAGAGCCATGTCCATCAGAATTGATCATCATATAGTCTTGTTGTTACTGTGTATAATGATCTCCTGGTTCTGCTCATTTCCCTCAGTATCAGTTCATGCAAGTCTCTCCAGGCCTCTCTGAAATCATCCTGCTGGTCGTTTCTTACAGAACAATAACATTCCATAACATTTATATACCATAATTTATTCAGCCACTCTCCAATTGATGGGAATCCATTCAGTTTCCAGTTTCTAGCCACTACAAAAAGGGCTGCCACAAACATTCTTGCACATGTGGGGCCCTTTCCTTCCTCTAAGATCTCTTTGGGATATAGGCCCAGTAGAAGTTTAAAGATTTTGGAGGGTGAAATATATATGAATTATTCCTTCTTTAACCCATTCCTGATGTAAGATTTCAGAACTACCAACCCTCTTCCCCCCCATCTAATGTGCTTATTTTTGTTCTTGCATCTCATTAGTAGAGCATAAATTTATTAAACTATAAATAACCTAATAGTAATAATATATAATTAAATATCCATATTAAATAACAAAATATATTTATGATATATTATAAATTATAACAATACATACAAGATATTGCATGGGATAAATAAGTTAAATATCAATCAAATCTTTAAATTTTAATTAGGATAATTAAATTCTACTTAGAAAATTAAATTCAGATTAAAAATGATTTAAGATAATTTTTAAATTGTTTTAGATTATTCAATTTAAATTAAGAATAAAAATTGTTTCTATTCTTTCTTACATGGTTTTCCTTTTTAGAGGCACATCATACTCAGCTCTACCCCAATCTTTCTTTTGGACTAAAGATTTAACTATTGACAATCTCACTCACATCCCATCATCAAATTACTGTAAATAAAAGGAATTTTAAACCTGTGCCTTTTTACCTGGTGAACTCGGTGCAGTGAGTCCTGAGGAGTGTGACTGACCCTCTGAAGTGCAGGCTTCACTCTGATTAAGGACAACTTCTAATTGTCTCCACCTCTGATACCGGCTGTATTCTTGTTTGATGTTCTGAAATATTTGCTCTAATTTAAAAAAATGAAAATACAATGTATCTTCTCTTAAATTTTTAAGGTATGTGTTCTTAATCTAGAGTCTTATGTTCTGTAAATTCTGATAAATTTCAATAGAACTTGTTTCCTTTTAATTTCTATGTATTTTATGCATCTTAAAAAAAAAATCACAGGCCAAAGAGATCTGACACATAAAATGGGTGAGAACCCCTAGTTCAGCATAGAAAAAGAGACAAAGACATCATCTGATCAACTAAATTTGGGGCATTTCCTAAAGCATATATATGCCATGATCCTCTTGCTTAAAATGCTTATTATTATATTTATACTGCATTGCATCTTTTCTCTCTTCTTATGCTCCAGACACAAAATGCTCCCATAATGATCAATTTCAATTTATTGAGCATCCAAAAGGCAATCTCTCCATTTTAAACACTTAAAAAGCCATTGATGTTAGAAAAGAGAAAGGATTCTTAAACATCTCTAACACTCATCTGACAAATGAGCAACACAATAGACTCTCATAATTCTTTAAGATTTGCAAAACACTCCTTAAAACTGTGCGCTTAGAGAGCACCAAGTGAAAGCCATCTTGGACTGTTTTGCTTCCCAGCGTGCTGTATAACCTACCTCAGAGGGTTGCATAGAGACTTAAATAAGATGATGTATGTAGAGCAATATGAACATCTTAAAAGTTTTATGTAAACATTATTAAAGATAAGTTAACGAGTAACTATTAAAAAATACTTAAAAGGGGGCAGCTAGGTGGCGCAGTGGTTAGAGCACCAGCCCTGAAGTCAGGAGGACCTGAGTTCAAATCTGGTCTCAGACACTTCCTAGCTGTGTGACCCTGGGCAAGTCACTTAACCCCAATTGCCTCAGCAAAAAAGCAAACAAACAAAAAAAAAAAAAAACCAAAAAACTTAAAAGTATCTTAAAGTGAGTGAAAGATTGACTGTAATACAATGACTAATCTCTATGTGCAATACAGAATGCAGTGCAGTCAGCATTTAGATTGATAGGATTTAGACTTGAAGATCATTTAGGCCAGTCCTCTCATGTTAAAGATGAAGAAACTGAGGCTCAGAAGAGATTTGCAGAGAATCACAAAGTCAATAAATGGCAGAGGCAGGATTTTAATTCTAGTTTTATCTGAGGCTTTCACTGCATTTCTTTTGAATGAACTTATTTCTTCAGATATCTCTTCATTTCCCACCCAGCTGCAATCATTTCAGACTCACTTCCCCACCATTCTCCTTAGCTCCTTTGCTTTTGATCTCTCATTTGTGGTCTCCCACATTTGACTATAAGTTCCCTAAAGGCACAAATTGCCCTTTTCATATTTGTATGCTCAGAGATTAGTATGGTGCCTGCAACACAGTCGGAGTGTAATAAAAGTTTACTGACTATATCGGGTTTTAGTGATTTATGGACTAGGTTATTTTTATAACATTGGATAGTACTCCATTGAATTAAGTCTACTAAGATCATGCACCGGTACTGCAGTTCCAGAATTGGGGAGGATGTGAAAGCTAAGAGGCATCCAGGAAGCTGGACAATTTTCAATCATGCCAAACTGCTAACAGCAGCAAAAGCCCCTCTTTTCTAATAAATCTCCTGGTGATGATATACCTACCACATTATAATACCATAAACCAAACTATATTTATGTTACCAATAATGACCTGCACATGCAAAAAGTTACATTAGAGAAATCAATAAAGAGATCTATGAATAGAAATGGAGATGGCTGTAGCAGACAGAAAGCTGTGTTACAATGACATCTCTGATAAAGGCCTCCTTTCTAAAATATGTAGAGAATTGTCTCATATTTATAAGAATTCAAGTCACTCTCCAATAGATAATTGGTCAAAGGATATGAACAATTTTCAGATAAGGAAATTAAAACCATTTCTAGTCATATGAAAAGATGCTCCAAATCACTATTGATCAGAGAAATGCAAATTAAGACAACTCTGAGGTATCACTACACACCTGTCAGATTGCCTAAAATGACAGGAAAAGATAACGATGAATGTTGGGAGGGGATGTGGGAAAACTGGGACTGATGCATTGTTGGTGGAACTGTAAACGGATCCAGCCATTGTGAAGAGCAATTTGGAATTAAAAGCTCAAAAAGTTATCAAACTGTGTATACCCTTTAACCCAGCAGTGTTTCTATTGGGCTTATATCCCAAAGTGATCTTTAAAGGAAGGAAAGAGACACATGTGCAAGAATGTTTGTGGCAGCCTTTTTGTAGTGGCTAGAAACTGAAAACTGAATGGATTCCCATCAATTGGAGAACGGCTGAATAAATTATGCTATATAAATGTTATGGAATATTATTGTTCTGTAAGAAACAACCAACAGGACGATTTCAGAGAGGACTGGAGAGACTTGCATGAGCTGATGCTGAGTGAAATGAGCAGAACCAGAAGATCATTATACACGGCAACGACAATACTATAAGATGATCAATTCTGATGGACATGGCTCTCTGCAACAAAGAATTGTCTTAAACCAGTTCCAATTGTTCAGTAAAGAAAGCCATATACACCCAGAGAGAGGGATGTGAAATGTGGACCACAACATAACATTTTCATATTCTCTATTGATGTTTGCTTGCATTGGGTTTCCTCAGATTTTTTCTTGTAGATCAGATTTTTCTTGCACAGCAAGATAAGTATGGAAATATGTATACATATATTCAACTTGTCAAGTATTTTAATATAATTAACACGTAGTGGACTTCCTGCCATCTAGGAGAGGGGAGAGGACTGGGAGGGAAAATCTGTAATGGAAAGCTTTGTAAGGGTCAATGTTGAAGAATTACCCATACATGTTTTGCAAATAAAGTTTTAATTAAAAAAAATAAAATAAAAATAAAAACCAGAAAACAAAACACAACAAAAACAATGACATCTCTGAGACATTGGGGGAAAGGAGGATAGCAAGGAAGAAATAATAAAGAAACCCTCTGGTGGACTGGGTAGCTGGAGCATTTAGGTACATAAACTGTATAGGATGAAAAGGTCAGAAAAGGATTGCTATCTCTAATTGCAGAATACATAGCTTAAAGATATCAGTGATCATCTTGAGAATAATCACTTTATGAAAAATATATGCTTTCACATAGTCTAATAAATAATGTTCTAGTACACTGGTATATACTGTATTATAGTCAATTCAAATTTTCAAGTGAGAGGTCAAAAGTCAACAATCCTTCAACCCTGTCTGACCAAAGGTGTCCTTTCTATAGGTAGTAAATCTCTCAGGTTCCCTTTTGTGCTCTCCAGTGTCTTCTGATTTGTTCAGTTTTTACTCCCATATAAGTAATGTATATTTCCTAAGCATATTTATTTTCAACTTCCTACCATATTCAAGTACTCTATAAACTATAAAACACTATATAAATGAGTTATTTTTTAAAAAATTGCCCACCAGCTGTCACTAATTTCTCTTTCTCTAAATGTCTGGGATGTTCCTGGACCCTATGGTTTATAAAGAATAGTCTATGCACTAGTTTGACTAGGATAAAGAAATGAGGTAGGTCCTTTAGGTTCTGAACACTTAAGAATAACCCAATTTCGGGAAACTAGGCTAAATCAGCTAAATGCTAACATGTGATAGGATGGTATCTGAGGGATGTTCATGCTTTTAACCTTTCAACACTGATCATTTCTACTCTCCTTTAAGCCTATCAAATTCAGTTCATTCTTAAAAAACTCAAATGTAGGGGCAGCTAGATGGTGCAGTGAATAGAGCACCAGCCCTGAAGTCAAGAGGATCTGAGTTCAAATCTGGTCTCAGACACTTCCTAGCTGTGTGACCCTGAGCAAGTCACTTAACCCCAATTGCCTCAGCAAAAAGCAAAAACAAAAAACAAACAAACAAAAAAAAAACCCTCACATGTACACAGCTAACACCTTAAGTAAAGGATATCAAACCTCTAAAGTGCAATGACCTGCCCTTGGCAGCAGGCAGGATCCAAACTTGGGTTCTTTCCGACACATCACGCTGTTCTGCCTCTCTCCCTTCCTCTCTATTGCCCTGGTGCCCCAGGGAAAAATTGCAACTATGAACTTGCACCTATGAACATAGCCCTGTACACCCTATCTTACATTGTGATTATTTTGGCTATTTTTCTCCCCTACTGTATTGTTGTAAAGTCTATGAAGACAGTGACTCTTATTTTCTGTCTCCTTCACAATGTTTATAGCATTGTCCTTATACAAACAATAAATAAGTAGGATTTTGTAAAGCATTTTAAAGTTTGCAAAGCCCTTTAGTATATACATTATCTCATCTGTGATCTCCACAGCAACTTTTTGAGATAGAGGTGATTAAAATAGCTGACACTTTACAGCTAAGAAAACCAAGGGTTGGAGAGAGACTCCCAAGGTTGCCCAACTAGAAAAAGCCTAAGGAAATACCTGAACCCAGCTTGATTTGTAGAATGAATATACAGCTTGCTAGTCACTATTGAATTGTCTTTCAAAGTGGATAGGGATATCTTAAATATAGATGATTCTGCTATCTTGCATTTCATTAGGAAATCCAATTACAGAAGGCTGTAAGAGAAGGATCCTAACAGAACATCCAGCTCTGACATTCCTTAGTTTCTTGATCTCAGGGAAGGCACCTCCAGGTTCCCAATCTGTTTCTCGTATAAAATGGAGATGATATCTGCTCTGTTTACCATACATATTTGCCATAAGCAAAGAAGTAGGCCATAGATTTTAAAGTGCTAAAGAGATGTGAGATATTATTATGACTACTACTTCTTTTACCAAAAGGTTTTGAAGAATGCTTGGGAAAATTTCAAAGGAGCTGAGCATATCTGGCTAGGATACTTCTTAAGCCCATGTGAGTTTGGAGAACCCAGCCAAAGCCTGAGTTGCATGAGCCCCTAGGCAGGTCCTTATTGCTTTGAGCCTCAATTTTCTCATCCATAAACTGGAGAAAGGACCAACTGCAATACCAAATTCACAAAGAGTTGTTTCAGGAAAAATGCTTCACAAATTTTATAAAATACTGTCTGTAAAAAAACAAAAGGGGGGGGCACTATATACACTTAAGTTGTTATTTACTACTCAAATTAAGATGTCTATTACAAATAAAATCTTTCTTCTCCAGTGGTTAAATCATTTGGTCTGAATCCCTCTTTCACCTCTACTACATTCTACCTTGGGTCATGCAGATTTTACAGGCATGGTGTATCTAGTAGCTAACAATTTTCTCCTTAAGAGCAGGAATGGGGGCAGCTAGGTGGCGCAGTGGATAGAGCCCCAGCCCTGAAGTCAGGAGGACCTGAGTTCAAATCTGGTCTCAGACACTTAACATTCCCTAGCTGTGTGACCCTGGGCAAGTCACTTAACCCCAACTGCCTCAGCAAAAAGCCAAAAAAAAAAAAAGAGCAGGAATGATTTTTTTAAGAAGAGGGAGGGTGGGCTGGGATGATCGCTTCCATCTCTGTGTACCCATCCCCAAGCCCAGGACAATTTGGTATTTATGCAACAGAACTACATGGATAAAAGAATATAAATCAGTTATATATGTATGCCAAGCTTTGAAATATTTAAAATTCTTTGTCTCTCCCTTCTGTCTTTCTCTCCCTCTTTCCTACCCCTCTCCTCTCTTCTCTCTCTTTCATATGCTATAAATTTTTTCCTATACTTGGGTTCTCTAATTGTCCAATCACTTCCAAGATATTCAGTTTCCAATTTAGAAAACACACAAAAGATTCAGATTTATAAACAGATGAAATCCCAAAGAAGGGTCAGGTCACCTTAATGTAAACTCACCAATCTTGGTTTGAATAGTCTAAAAGAATATTAAGATTAGCAGAATTCTCATTCAATAGTTTTAAACGATTCTAATTTTGGCTGAAACTATAAGGTCTTTTTCTCTTTTGTCCTAAGACCAAAGAATTGTCAGATTCAGCACAAATATGTAAAGAAATGCAAGGACAAGTGTGTGGAGAACAAATGCTCTGGAGAACAGAAGGTCTTTCATTAACTACCCGCTGCCATAGAAGCTACAAAGTAGGAAGGCAAATCCCTTGCACTCCAAAGTACTGACCAATACCAACCCTGAAACGATATATAGAATAGAAAACAATTTGTATTTAGGGGTGACTTTAAGAGAGACAACATCCTATAGAATGCTAATATCTTTCAATATGTCACCCAACACTAATCTTCTAAAGTTAAAACTATACAAAGCACTAAAGGATATATATATATTTTTTGCTTAGGCAATTGGGGTTAAGTGACTTGCCCAGGGTCACACAGCTAGGGAATGTTAAGTGTCTGAGACCAGATTTGAACCCAGGTCCTCCTGACTTCAGGGCTGGTGCTCTATCCACTGCGCCACCTAGCTGCCCCGGATATTTTTAAAAGAACATAATTTCTTCTTCTTGTAAGTAGCAATGATGGAATCACTGAAATCAATAATTCTTGAACCATTTGGCAATGAGATATCCTATTGGGTCATATAAGCAAGCTGGATAAAGTCCAAAGGCTCCTGGAATAAGCCCAATGGTCTGTGTATTAGGATAAAGATAGAATCTCTGGGCACAAGACTGTCATTTTTGATATTCAGTAGACCAATATTCACATCCTTGAGGAATGATGACATTTTTAACTTAAACTCTACTGTTTGTTTTAATTTATTTCTCTCACAAAATGAGATCTGAGGCATATTTTCCCAAAAATTATGAATTAAAATGAATTATTTTTAAGAATTTTTTTTGAAGTTTGTCATCCCTTAAGATAACTGTTACATGCTCAAGCATTTGCAAAGAAATACTGATTTAAAAATTCATTCTTCAAGAGGTTCACTTACACATGCAGCAAAATACCTACTTCTACCACTTTCACCTCACATGTTTTCAGTCTTCTACTCTGGAATCAAACGTTTTCTTTTTTAAATTCCAAAGCCTCCATTCATACAAAATAAGCCCTAAACAGTGAGTTATCAGTAATTCTGTGCTACTTCATTACTGAATTTAAATAAAATATTTTTAGTATAAATGACTAAGCAGCTAGCTAGAATGGATCTTCAAGCAGTAGATTCACTTTAAGACTTAACATTAACATCAACTTAATATAGGGCAGAAAAATAAGTGAGCTCAACACTAACCAACTATGTAATATGGCAGATAAATGAACAAATTCCATTTTAAACTAACATAAATCAAAGTCACATATCCAAAATGGAGGTGGTAATAATCCTGCTGTTTTCTCTAACAGCTAGGTACAGATGTTTTGTTTATTGCTGAATTTTAGAAAGGATACTGAGATGTAGGGGAATATCAGGGCAACCAGAATGGTGAAGGGACTAGGTACCATGAGATTAACTCAAAGAACTGGGGATATTTAGCCTTGAGAAAAGAAGCTTTGGGGGCAGATGAAGATGGTCACTGTCAAATATCTGCAGGATTGTAGTTGACACCTCAGAAACAAGAACTAGGAACAATGGGTAGAAATGGTAGAGATCAGTTCACTATAATGAAAGGCACATTCCTCCTACTTCATAACTGAAGGCTCTACACATCGAGAGGGGATCTTCAAACCAAGAATAGCCAATTATCCCTGGGAAACTGTGGAAGGCAGTGCTGTTCAAATTCAGGTCTGGTCTCCTCTGGTTCTGAGATTCTATGATCCTCCAAATATGTTCTCATTTGTATTCACATGGTCATATATACTGTGAGGATTCATTTCTCTGGTGTGGATATGCCCCTCTAATGGTATCTGTTTTGTGCCTTTACCAAAAAGTCAACCACCCAACAAGATTTATAATCAGGAGACATGGATTCAAATGCTGCCTCTGTTGCTTATTACTTGTGGTATCTTAGAGCAAGTACTCAATCACCCAATCAGATTTATTTGGAAGAACCCTCTTTGCGTCTCCCCTCCCCCCCCACAAGAGGGCAGAAGTGGTGATAGACCAGATAACCTGGAAATCTAGCTCTAAATCTATGATCCTATCAGGAATCATATGACCAGTAATAAGCCTCTTCCAACTCAATTCAATTGGTCTTCATACCACGTATTTGTTACTGTTACATACCCACACCAGAACATTTACAGACTATGCAACATGTTCAGTTCTAGCACAGTATTCTGAGGAATACAAAACTAGAGCACAAAGGCACTGTTCCTTAGATCCACATATATTGTAATTGCTTCACACAAGTACAGCACTTTATTCTTTGAATCACTTATACATATTATCTCACTTGATTCTCACAAGTTCCATTTTTGCACTAAATTATTTAGTTCCTTATCTCCCAACTGTCCACCTCCTGCCTAGATGTCCTATAAAAACTCAGCATTATCCAAAATTTGTCTTCCCACTTTAAACCTACTCCTCTCAACTTCCCTATTTCTCTCAAAGGTACACTTAACCTCCAAATCTCAAAACCTCATTCTTTATTTCTCACATCTAATTAAATACAAAGTCCTATATACCCTAACAACATCTTTTTACCTTTTCTTTATCCCCACTTGCCATCACATTAGTTCTGGTCTTCCACCACCCTTTGTGTGCCTACTAAGTGCTCTCCATGATTTCAGTCTCTGTTTTTCCTGGCAAATTAAAAGTCTACCCAAGCATAGGTCAGACCATGCTACTTGCTCAAAAACCTTCAAATGATCTTTATTTTGAATAAAATACAAATGCCTTAATCTGATATTTAAGGCTCTCCACAATCTAACTCCAACCTATCTTTCCAGTCTTATTTCACCTTTTTTTTTTTTTTTTTGGTCTTTATACAGTCAATGTCTCCATCAAACTGGACTGTTGGAGCAATTCCCTGATTCCACTTTCACAACTATTGCTTCCAGGGGGAGTTGTGCCTGATGCTTCCTCGGTAGGGTCTTTGATGGCAGGGACTGTCATTTTTTCATTTTAAGTGCTTCAGAACCTAGTATAAGTGTCTTGTATATAGAAGGCACTCAAATGTTAAATTGGATGGAGAGAAGCTGGAGCACAAATTTATCTTCCCCCTTTTTTGGATAAGGAACCTGAGATACAAAGATGCACAGAGACTTCTCAAAGACCACACAGCTAATTTATGACATAGCTGGAAATACTCTCATCAAATCCAGCATTCTCTAAAACAATTAAAAAAAAATACTAAGGCACTAATCAAGCAAGTTGAGGGAGACAACTATAAAATCTATGATAATAGTACCTTAAATGCTAAGGCAGGGATTCAAAGCAAGATTATCGTGAGGGTGGATAGTATTAGTTTAATGGAAGTAAGCTTTGAGCTCAGCATCCAATGAAGTTAAGTGTTGGTTTAGTAATGAGGAAGAGGAAGGGCACCCTTCTTGTTATGACAAGATCAACAAAGAGTGAAAAAAATTGTAAAAGAATCAACATTTGAGTGATGGGAAGGAAACCAGTTTGGGAAAAAGAAACCTGGATATATAAGATAGAGCTAATTGATGTAACGCTAGAATGATGAATTTGAATATGATCTGAAAAGTAGTAGAGAACTATAGGATGAAATCATGTCCTAAGGAAGATTGACAGCACAAAGCAGGGTGGACTAAAATTACTGCACTAATCTAGATGGGAAAGGTGAGGAATTGGACTAGGTTGGTAAAATGAAAGAGGGATTGAAACTTCTATTTCCAAGGAAAGAATGGCAGAATTTGTTGATTAAAGGAAGAAAAATGATTTAGAAATGAGTTTAAGGAAGCCCTAAGACTTGGGGAATTAGGAGACTAAGTACTTAAAGATTATAGTACACGGATTTCTTTTTGACAGTCTTATTTCAGAAAGTGATTTGAACATAACTAAATTTCGTTTTTATATAAAGAATTTTTTATGCATTCCTTGGTACTTATGTTTATCGAGGCAGGCCTCTACTAAGATCCCCACTGTGGCTTTCCTCTTTTCTCTATCTTTCTGGCTATCTCCTCTACGACCTACACGTCAAATCCAATCACAACAATCCTAGGGCATTTAATTATTTCTAAGGCCACACAGCCTACCGATTTAAAACTAGATTTGACTTAAAAAAAATTAGCCCAGTTCCTCTGAATTTGTCCAAATGGGTTCTAATGTGTATTTCTCTTCTGTATCACTTCTTATTTCCCTCCTTCCCCAATTTCTTCTCAAAGCCTTAAATTTCCCTAATATAATCTGCAATCAAGACAGATATGGTATTGATGTGCTCCCTTTTCCAATTCACCCTGCCCCCGCCTCCTGAAATGCGAAGCCGCCTCCTTTCCCTCCACCCCCGGAGCATCGCCTTGCTGGTATAGCTAAGCTCGGGTATGCAGCACACCAAGGATGAGAGAGTGGACCCGGGAGGCCAGGGACGCACAGCTGTTCGGTGCTTCTTTTCTTTCTTGAGGCCTGGCTGCGACTCGCTTCCAGATCTGGGCCACGGCGAGTCACACCGGGCAGGGCTGGATCGCAGGCTCAC